>JAYMFT010038441.1:0-15707 GCA_038088735.1 Panulirus argus | reverse complement strand
CTGGATACTCATAGATGTCTGTAGTAAGTCTGATGCTGCTCAAGGCCCGGAAGACAGCAGAAAAAAGCAGTTGAAGTGAGAGCTGAAAAACACACCGGTCGCCGCTGACTTTTGTGACTAGTAATCTAATAAAACTGATTTATTGAGTCATTCTTTCAACTGAAATTGAATTTTGTTCACTTTTCACACCAAATCAGTGATTTTAAAGCTCGGCTAAAAATGCTGAACCGAAACTGTCGGATTAAGATTGCAGAGGGTAGTGGAGGTGAGTGATTCATCTCAAGATTGTTAAAGTAGTTTGTAATATTTTCATCCATTCATTATATTTCAGTGCTACATTTTTCATAATTTTCTGTGGCCTTTGTATCTCTGGAGTCCGTTATGATACTCATGCTTTTCCCCACCTTTTATAGCAAGTAACTGGACCCATTATGTACTCTTATAGAGGACAAGTTCGATCCTGAAGGTTGGCTCTTGTCTGAACATCCAGGAGGCCCTCCTCTCTAGTAGTATAATCTACCGTCAAAGTTACTAGAAAAACCTTTATATCATAAAGTGTATGGTATACGTATAATGTCATTTTCATTCATAGAATCAAGCAATAATTGATACCTGCGATCTATTCTTAGAAGCAGTTTGTCATTCTGTTTTTCTATGAATTCAAGATGATAATATAATCAGAATAGTTGCAAGTAATTCTTCAAGATGTCGTCTAAATCAGTGGTTCCCATTCATTCTCAGCCCAGCGCCCAACTTTCTAGAAATAATAATGGCTGTTGCCCCCATCATAGGAATTCGATTTGATTACTGGCAATAATTTTTTGTGAAAAGGCACGTTATTACTTTTGTGAGGACATTCCACATGCTACTGTATCTGTTTCAAAATCTGTAAATGTGGCAACAGGGTCTCATATGACTGTGTAAAATTGAAACCCTGACCTCAGTATAAAACTAGACCAGTAACCCATTCTGTTGATGGGTGAATTTGGCGTTCCCAGAAATTTCTAGCCCTAAACCGTTGCTTTTCTTTTTCCAAGGCGATAATCAACATTTGATCATATTATTGACGGACTCCCTTCGTGAGCAAATTGTAGAATTTCAATGTTCATTGAACAATGGACTACATTATAATGTCATTCATTTTGAAATGAAATTTGGTTATAAGGCAACAGAAGCACCTGTGGTCACGAAACTGTCAGTGTAATGCTGAGTTGAGGGCAATGGAGGGAGAGTTGGGGCATACGTATTTTAGAAACATATAATGCTCTTAACTGTTTTTATATTTTTTAAACATGCACATTGAAATATTCTGTGGGCCTCCCTGTCACCCCCATAGTGTCTACCGCCCCACCCTCAATAAAAGTCCACTGGGGTGATGGGGTGTACCGTTCAGGTTGGGAACCACCTCTCCAAATGAACGAAGAGAGAATGAGTGGCTTTTTCTTAAATTGCCTACATGTTTCTGTAATCACTTTATATACCTTTAGATGTTGTACACCAGTTGGTAGGTTTAATGCTGTACACTAATTGCTTAGAGTAATGTTGTACACCAATAGCAAAGCATAATACTGTACACCATTTCCTAAGTGTAATGTTGCACAACAGTTGGCAGTTATAATGTTTTACACTAACTGGCAAGCGTAATGTTGTGCGTCAGTTTCTAACTGTATTGCTATACATCGTTCAGTGTACTCAACATGTCTTCCAGATCATCATCATCACACTGTGAGACAAGTTCTGTGTCCTGCTCATACTACCATACTGACGTCATTGAGGCAAACACACTGTATATTTATGACCTGTTTAACATTAGTCGTGGCTTGGAGTGACGGAGGTAAGGCACTTGTGTCTGTGACCCAGCAAGACGTCCTGGCGCAGAACTGCAATTGCTCTATAGGAAAAACCACAAAGCTCAGATGTTCATTGTCAGTGTAACCGTAGATCACATTCATTTATACCATATACTTTATTGATGTCAGTTTGCGTTTCATTTCCAGGTGATCTCGCGTACTCTCTGGAGAAGGACATAGGTATTTGAACTGACCACTTTCACTTTTTCTTTTTTAATTTCAGTGAGATGTTATTGACTGAAGAATATTACCTGTCCATCATACATGATTATCACTTTTCTTAAGAAGATTACCACAGCTGACCACCATTAAAGACATCAGCAATGCACCCTTAATTCCCCGGTAATCTAATATCCGAAGTAGTATCATTAGTGAATAGTGGTTATCGTGGCCATCTTCCACACAGCTCAACAGCCACTTTTACAACATTACCCTAAATCATGATTATCAGGACCACTAGCATCGATTTCTCAGTATTTGCTATGGATACTATCAGGGTTTTGCTGATCAATACAGAGAGCAGTATTCTTATTTTTAGGTTCAGGAATTTACAAAGAATACTCTAACACCCAATGTCCATTACTGTATTTCTTATATTAATACCTTGAAGCTACACACTTAAGTGAAAGTACTCTTAAGACTTTCAGTCGTCCTGCATTCTTCATACTTCATCTTACTTCAATAGATCATTGTCGAAAGCCTACCAGTGTACACTGTCCCCTGCCAACAAATACTGATCTGAATAGCTTAAGATCCACTGGCAGATCTTGAACAGCAGATCCTGTCTCCCTCTGGTACATGGCTCCCGTGTGTCTCGGACGGAGGGTTCTCTGGGTGACACTCTAGGGAACAGTCTACAATTAGTGACAGCCTGGCCCCTGCTGGTGGCGTCTACCTTAGTGTCTGGCTTTCTCATAAACACATTTTCTGTACATGTAGTATGTGGAGTGAGATTTCTGGCATCTGCATTTTTACTACGAAGATTAAGACTTCTGGAGATTTTTAGTGAAATCCAACATTGATATAAAAAGATATATTCTATCAAACACAGAATATTATAGAAAATGATTCATATCTTATTAAAGAATTTGACATTAAACTACATGGTACAGTATCCTCCGAAACATATCCACTACAGTCTCCTGTAAGCTGACACAGTACCTTAAAATATCTTCCACTTACACTGACCAAAACTCTTGAGAAAAATATTCAACAATACGATCTATAGATTGTAAGTAAGCGCCAGAGAACAAACGTCCAGGAAAGATTCATTATTGCACATCTGTCAATATCCTAACCCTTCGGCTCGCTGATTGACTGCGGATTTAGATTTCATTCTCAGTCGGTACCTGCTATTGTACTATATCCGCTTACTAAGAATAACACCAAAAGTTATGGCTCTATTCTAACACTGACAACGTTAAACCTATTGCTGTCTTCCCTTCTGCCATAAAAGAACGCATCTTACTGCTGGATAACAGACTAGGATCCAGGCTGGAGCAGCCACTCTTTCTTGCTGCAGTAAGATACGAGACAATCAGTTAGCTGGCAACGTCGACGTTGCAGGTGACTCTTCGGGAGTTTCTGCGCCTTTATACTGCTTCTGTTCTTGCCTGCCTCGTTACTTTCTGATAAGACAGTGTGCTCAACTGCTTGCGCTGAGATAAAAAGGAACGTTTTGCTCGCCACCTACTGTAGCTTCACATGCCCCAAACATCATCTGTGAGGAGGATCAATATCCTAAAGAGAAAACCTTCGACACCATCGCTTTTCATGGGTATAACATTCGTCGGTCATTAGCTGGTAAAGTAACAAAATTCATTATTGTCTCTACTTCACCATTTTGTTAATGAGCACACTGTGATTTTTGCTAGGACAGCAAGGATACTATCCCTCCTGCAGACTTCATGTGGCCTGAAGATTAATTTCACACGAATGTGATCACAGACAGGCGGCAGGGTTATATATCTTAAGCTGTAAAGAATGGATCTACTTAGAATTTTGATACTTAGTAAAGATTATGAAAAGTCATATGTTGATATGGATATTCAGTTTATGATATCATTCCGTCCAAAGGAATAAGAAGATACATCTATTTTCAAACTCTTTAATTTCCTTACTGGCATTAATTTTTCGTGAAAAGGCACGTTATTACTTTTGTGAGGACATTCCACATGCTACTGTATCTGACGGGTAGGCGACGTCACCAAAATCATCATTACTGTAACAAGCTCAGACCAATATTGATTAAGATAAGGGACTATCTACACACCTAACCAACGCTTTGCAGAACTTTTTTCTACTATCCTCGGTCGCAGTGTTTTTTCACTGTAAATCTCCAGTCACACACCTGCTCATCTCTCGCAACACTCTGTATGGCTAATTGACTTTCTTTAACCATCAGCTTTGAGTTTCTCCCTCGGCCTTCTTTAACTAGGCTTTCTTTCCAGAACAAGTGTGTCAGTCGTAATAGTTTGTGGCGATCTAGCCTTACTTCCACACGGCCACAGATAGCCCTTATACCAGTGTCATGGAGGAGTCTGCTGAGGTTTGGTGCAAAGTTTTCTAATAATGCGCTTCGATCGTCCCCACAAATCCTAATGCGGAAGAAGCTCTCTGCGGTAATCTTTTCAGGTCAATATGTATTTGCCAAATGTCACACATATTTGAAATTTGACAGAATGCGTGAGCATTTTAAAGATACGAATCCATCCAAAATTCTCCTGTGAAATGAGTCCATTGCACCATAAGCTGACACATACCGGATCTATCTTGCTCTGAGGACAAGAGAAGCAAATCTTATCTTAATACACCTACAAGAATATCCAGCACAGAGCTTCATAAGACATGAATACTCACGCCGACACCTCGACATGACTATACATTAAAAAGACGAAAGACTGTTCCATAATTTTGTTACCAGCTTTAAGCTGTTAACCACTTTGCCTACTTGTGGCTTCTTTTCACCTTTTAAAGATCCTAGTGTAATCCCGCCAACGTAAGAGAAATATTCCAAATCAAATCAGAATGTCTGTGAAAGGACCTAGGAATTCTAAGTAAAACAAATGCTGGAGGTTGGTCAGCAGTATCTGCCACTATAATCTATAGAAGGAGAAGGGAAGAATTAAATGTATGGGGAGAGAGAGAGAGAGAGAGAGAGAGAGAGAGAGAGTGGTAACGATCATATCGAGATCTAGACATACATGAAATAACACCGAATGCGTATTAATTTCAGTGGGAAAAATGCCATTAAGACGATGGCTGTTTTTGTCGTGAACGACAGAAAATAAACACCAAGAAGTCTGCGGATGGGTAGGACCGCTGACCACAACGCCTTGCTGAGCATACAATTTGAAAGCATTGGATAAGTTAGACTCGAACTACAGGAAACAAGTTCTTGGTTCTACGTTTAATTGTGGGTTCTTTCCTCCTGTTTGTGAGAAACGTGAGGCTTAACTTGGCTAAAAGATTTTTTTTCTTTTTTTCTCAATGTTTTCCCATAAATGACCTGGAAGCCTCTCGGGCCTCTAGGGCTGAATTTTCCTTAACGCCAACAGTAACAGAATATTTGAAAAATATATATACCCAAATTCTACAAACCTCTTGTGAATTATTGATGAGGGCATGTGTTGTGAATTGCCTATCGAGAGGGTTAGCTTTGTTGTGAGATATCTACCGTGAGTGTGCATTGTGCTGTGTGGATGCATCCTATGTTGTGAATTGTATAAAATGGGTATGTATTGTGTTGTAGATTGTTTACTATAGGTGTGTACTATGTAGTGAACTATCTATTATAGGTGTGTACTATATGGTGAATTGTCTATTGTGGGTGTTTAATACGTGAATAATTGTCTATTGTGGGTGTGAAATGAATTATGACCTGTTTGTTTTGGGTGTGTGCCGTGTAGGACATTGCTAATCGTTGATGTTTACTGTGTGGGACATTGCTTACTGTGGATACGGTCTATTGAGAGCGCCCATTGTACACTGTGGGTGTTTACAGTACTGTGAATTGTCTATTGTAGTAATTTGGGTGTGTACTTTTCGTATATTGCATTAGGGATGTACATGGCGTTTGGGTATTGTGCTGGGAACTGTGCCTTATGGATGTGCACTATTGTGTGTATGGTACATTCTGGGTGTTTATTATAGTGAATCATACATTCTGGATGAAAATTTTGAAGTCAGAACATTTATGGTGAAGAACTGACATCCAGGATCAGCTGTTGTGGAGTCCGGGCACTAACTATCGAGTGATGAACAGAATTAGGATGATGTTGTAGGTAAAAAAGAAAGACAGAAATGTTTTTAACCCAAGATAAAACATCATAGGAGCAGGAGTAGGTTAGGTCAGGTTAAAGGTGCTTGGCTGCAGATGAAAAGAAGCAGGATAAGGTAGAATGTTTCATGCAACATCCTCCAAACGTTTATGTTTGTTGATGTGAATATGAAGGGATGTTAGCGTAAACCCATAATTCATCTGGAAAATGCGTTAGGGAGGAACGAGGAGAATTCTAAGGAAATGTATTTGGCTTCAGGGAATCTCTGTCTAAGGAAAACAACAGAGGTTAAAATTGTATAGATTTTCACCAGTAGGGCGAGGATCTCTAAAGAATCATTTGTGAACCATTCGGATCGGTTGAGAGGAATGATGGATAAGAAATCATACGTAACCAATATTCTGTAGCTAACTCTCTAACTGACAGAACAGCTCTTTAAACACTTTTAACTTTGTATTATTCTGTGTCTAATTTTACCTTCATCGATTCTTCCCACTGAGCCTATTCCATCCCCTACATTTTCCTGGGGAATGGTCTTCCGAGTTTTTTCTCAGCTCCAAGAGAACAAGACGTATGACCCAAGTGACCCAGATGGTATGACTCTTTAAAATAGCTCAGATCCTTTCTAAACAACTTCTTGTCTGTCTAAAACCCCAAACATTTTCTTCCTATTGGAAGCCTGCCTCGGTGCAGCCCATCTTAAGAAAGGAGACCTCTCTAACCCTTACATTGCTCTCATTTCTGCTATCTCTAGAGAGTCTGAGACTCACCTTAATTCTCACTTTCTCAAACACATAGAATCCCAGTCCTTTCTTACTGATCACCGACACGACTTTAGCAATGCCTCTGGTCCTCCTTCGTGAGGAATTTTGGTGAAACATTTTTCTCCACCCTCAACATCTTTAAAGCATCTGATACGGTATGGCATAAGTCTTCGCCTTTTAAGGTTCCTTCGTATGGTTTTTCGTCTCCGGTCGTTCCACTGCATTTGTTGTTAATGGAGCGACTTCCCCCTTCTTATCCAAACAACAATATTGTCTTTCAGAGTTCTGTCTTATCGCATATTTTATTTTTGCTTCCTATAAGTGATCTCTCATCATCTAACCCTGTTCACCCTTAAACTGAAGATTCCACTTTATACACTTCAGTCTGTTTTTACTTCAAGCCTTCTAGTAATCGTTCTCTTTCTCGTATGGAAAATATATCCTCTTTCATTTCGAGCCTCTACAACATCTTGGACTGGGGAATCGTAAGCCTCGTTAGATTTAATTATGCTAAAACGCGTTTCTTGCCTTTGTTTAATAGTCGTTCGCTTCCCTCTGTGCAGTTTCTAAACACCACAATTCATCCCTGTAATAAGATAAAGATGGTAGGCATAACCATACCCACTGCTCTATTCTGGACAGCCACATAATCAACATCACAAACCCGGCTTCCCAAAAGTTGAGGGTGTTTTACTGGTACTGGAATTATCATGCGAAATCCGTAAAGGTGGTCACAGAAAAAAGAAATGGCACTCTAAGTGCCTGAAAAAGTGAGAGTTAAGGAGGGTTTCAAGGACTTGGAGACAAAGGCAAAGTAGGCGAGCAGGAATAAGAGCTAGTTTAGAGGTACACTTCTTTAGGGCTCGAGGAGATATGCCATCTGGGTCATACACCTTATCCCCTGGATCTGAGGGAGGGCTTGGAAGACCCTGCAGTAGATGAATATAATGAATACTGTAGGTTCAGTGGAAGGAGATGGACACGGATTATTAGGATAGAATCATGAAAGGTTTTATTAGAGTGATAATAAGTTACTAGAAGGAACGGCTTTATCAGCTAGAGAGTTAGCTATAGATTGAGAAGGTCGGATAAGAGGAGGAAAGGTTAAATTACAGAAGTAATTGGAGATGCTTTTGGTTAATGACCATAAAGATTTTTCAGTAGAAACAGTCAGACCAGAACTCTTTATCTTTATAAAGGTGTGTTTGGCTTTACCAAGCACAACTTTGAAGCGACTCCAAGCATGAATGAAAGCAGAGTAGGTTTCAGGGGAAAGGAAGAGTTCCATGGCCCAGCGCGCTCACTCCTTGGTGTGACAAGACTCACAGCTGAACCGCTCAAACTTTGAGTGGATGAAGAAATAGATAGTAGAAGACGGGATGTAAGACTCCATCCCAGCTAAGATAACCCTGCTATGAGCTTCCCCGTCCCAAGAAAAATCGGTAAAGAAGTCGTGCAAGGATGACCGCTGAGCACTCCTAACGTGCCAAAGTTGTACTTTCGAGGAGGAGCGAAGAATGGGTGCCCCCAGCTGGAGCAGACAGAAATAAGATTGTGGTTGGAGGACCCTAAGGAGGAGGAATTAGTGTAATTATAGTGAGAGGTTCCACAAATTAAGGAAAAAAATTGAGGGAGCTTGAAAAGTGGCCATGACAGTCTGGAACACGCGTTGGGTATTTGCTTATTCATTCCAAATATAACATGCTACGTCATAGTACTGTGATCTAAGAGATCTTGCGTGTTTAGTGGAGCAGTTTTACTTTCTAGGGAAAACACCAGATTTAAGAAAAAAGTACAAGTACCAGGAATGTTAAACATATTGTCTTACGTTACACCAGCAGATCTTGTCTAACCTAATGTTTGTTGTGCTGACTCCCAGAGTAAGTCATCACAGGCTTAGTGGAGCCTCATACCACCATAATTCATGCGGGCTGGGTGATTCCCCTCATCTCCTCAACATACACGGGATGGGCGGCGTCCCTTACCAATATAACATTGGTTGGGAGACGTCCAAGCCGTAGACATTCCTGAGTGTCCGTCTACTGGTGAGGAGAGGAGATTCTCATGACCTTTGGCCACTCCTGATGAAGCTTGCTGAAAATTGACTAATCCTTCTACCGTCCACTATTCATCGCCCCTTCCATGGAAATGTTGGTTGATGAGGCATATAGTTGACTGGCTTCTCCTGACTTCCACTCACGTATAATCTCTTCTCTTGAAGGACAGTCGTGTGGTGTCTCCTGATGCACGGTATGTTGATCTGTCCTAACTTTAGTCTCTCCCGATGCCCGTTCCTGCATGCTTGAATCAAGTGACACTTTCCGCCAACTCTAGTTATTGTCTTTCATCACAGTACTAACTAATTTCGAAAATATAATCCTTTCCGTAACACATATACCATAGACCTCACGTGTCTCGTTGCCCGCTGGTGGCATTTGGCTTGCATGGTTCTTGCAGAGATCTATTAGTAAGCTGCATCAGTTAACCTCTGTCATGTTGGTTGGTTCTCATGATAAAAAATTGATATCCTGCTGTCTCTAGATCACTTGACATCCACCATCACACTTCACTGTTTCGTTTCTTTTTCTTTATACCAAATTGTTTTTCCCTTTTCTACCAAGGAACACTGCTTCCCAATAAAATTTTGAAATCAAACCTTTTTTGTCACATTTTGTTTCTCGTTTGTTAAGTGTGAAAAGTAATGTACAGTTTGCCAGGTGTGTGGTATGTTATTGTTGCAGAGAACTGTGTTTAGTGTAAGACTGATGACATATGGGTGTATTGTGTAGAGGTGATACAGTTATTTGTTTCATGTACTAAGCTGTAGCAATCATTTCTATTTCTTTTTTAGTTGTGGTGCACAGCTTGTTGAAGTGTGTTAGTGGTGGCACAACTGTGTGCAGTGTGCTAGTGATAGCACAAAGCTGAGTGTGGTGTGTTAATGGTGGTACATAGCTGCAATTGCTGTGCTAGTGGTAGCATACAGGTACTATACGTATTGTGTGCTATAGGTGGCACACACCTGCGTTTGTTGTGCTTGTGATGTCACACAGCTGCAAAGGTTGTGTTTGTGGTAGCTCAGAGTTGCGGGAAGTATGCTAATGGTAGTGCACAGCTGTCTTTAGTGCGTTAATGACAGGTAAGTACGTAATTTAAGGTCACATAAAATTTCAATTACTATTATTCTTTCAGAGGTCTGATTGCAAATTACAATACAGTTAGAATCACTTGATACTCATAATTTCAAATTACAATTACATATACAGTTACACACAATGTTGTAATTAATCACATATTACAATCACCTCAAACTTTACCCATTTTCGGAAATCGTTGGTCGACACTTGGCGTGCGAGTACTGGACCTGACTCAAACGTGAGTCAAGTGCAGATGGTGGCTTTTTACTCATACTCATTAACCTTTTGTCAACGTTAGGACCTAGTCCCTTCCTTTAAGGGTGTATAATCAGCCAATAGGCCCATTAGATCAGAAATCTGAAATAATGGTTCCTGTTAAGAGAGAGATTCAGGTTAGACAGACTCTTCCTTACCCTCTGGTTAACATCTCATAACAGCTGACGGCCGCTTAAGATGAAAACACTTTCCATTCAGCACTGGTTTAAATACTAAACGCAGGTTTATTAAATAACAAAAATATATTCAAATTATCAAAATAACATGTGCTTTCTGAATCTATACATATAACATACCTTGTTCCAAATACAATGCTCTCCCTCTATTTATTTCGCTTGGTCAGTCGTAGAAAATATGCTGGCCTCAGTTTACAACATATTTATTCAAAATCACCAAGATATATACAGATAACCTTGTACATTTGCCAGAAAAGCGTTGTACAAAGTCATATTCAAAACTAGAACCAGAGAGGGCAAGATAAACACAACAAAACATTCCAATACGTTTTCTACTTTATATATAAGTAATTTTTATTAATTTCTCTATATCCTATATGTTTCTTGTCTCCCATAAGTTGTAAAATTTGTAAAGATACACCTATTAATTCATACACAATCAAATAAACAATATATTTACAATATAGCTCAATATATATTTACAATATAGCTCAATTCTCCCACTCTTTTCTCAATCACTCAAGGAACGCAAAATGTTGCATTCAGAGGATTTCCTGTTTGTGGCAATAATACCAACACTTGATCACTTGGTTTGAAGTGTCTGCTTCTAGATTTCTCGCCATACCATATTTTCATATTCTCCTGACACTCTTTCAAATTTTCTGCAGCAATCTCTCTAGCCCTACACAATCTGCTTTTAAAATCTGATATATACTTCGATAACCCGGTAGAGTCGCTCTTCCCTATCCACTTCTCTTTGAACATACTCAATGGATCTCTCACTTCATGTCCATACACCAACACAAATGGGCTAAAACCTGTAGACTCTTGTACTGCATCTCTAATGGCAAATAATGCTAAAGGCACATCTTCATCCCAATCTACAGACAATTACTCACAATACATTCTCAAAGTATTTTTCAAACTTTGGTGGAATCTCTTCACAACTCCTTGTGTGTGCTATATGCAGCCCCTATAATATTTTCTTGAGCATTCCTGAGGTGAAATTACTTCTCAGGTCTGACTGTACAATTTCAGGCAAGCCCACCCAGGAGAAATGTCTCACTTTCTTACAATATTTCTAGGATGTATGCTACGTAATGGCACTGTTAATGAAAATCTGGTAGATGCAAACACTGATTTCCTTTACGTGCTATTGGCAAAGGACCTACACAATCAATTACAATTTTGCTAAATGGTTTACCAAAAGTGGGAATCGGCTGCAAAGTTGTTGGCTGTATGGTCTGGTTGGATTTACCCACTCCCTGACATAATCCACAAGTCTTACAGACCTGGGATACATCGTTCTTCATATTAGGCCAATACAAATGAATTAGTAACCTGTCAGTTGTCTTCCTGACTCCTAAATTTCCAAACAAACAAGAACCATGGGAAAAAGCAATAACGTATGCCATATATTTCTTTGTAATAACAATCTGCTTCCTTACCTCCTAGTGATCAGATGCTAGAACATGAGCAAGCCTTCACTTTTTCATTAAGATATCACTTTGTACATAAAATCCAACTGACGCGACACTCTCACTTCCATTTTTAGCAGCTTCACTCCAACATTTTTTCAAACTCTCATCACTCTTCTGTAACTTTATCAACTCCTCCCTGTCCACAACAAAATTTTGAAGTACATGGATTTTTAATTCTACAGTGCACTTTTCATTTCTCAATTCTACTGTAGTATCTCTGGTTACAAACCCCTCTTTATGAAATATATCACCTAAATTACCATCAAATTCTTTTCCTCTCTTTGACATTGCCCTGGTCGCAACACAAACTGAGTAACAATTTCACTGTACTGTACATCATCATCAGGTTTATACTCCTTAGAGACATCCATCACATTCTTATATGTCATGTCGTCCCCCTCTTTAGTAGTCTCTACCTCAAATGGATTTTCACTCATAATAGGCTCTGTGACTACTTTGTCACCAGCCAAATCATTCCCCAATAATATGTGTACTCCAGATACAAGAAGTTCCTCACTTACCCCAACTTTAATGCTCCCACTCACAAATCCACTCTCAAGATTCACATTATGTAATGGGACAGTCATCCCTGACCTTAACCCTCTTACGCTAATTTCTTCACCAGAGGAAGACCCCTCTGTCCACTCTAATACATCTTTCAGAATTATACACTGATTTGCTCCAGTATCTCTCAATACTGAAATGATCTCCTCAGGACTACTTTTAATCCCAACCTTTCCTTCTGTAATAGATGTCTCAAAATTTACAGATATTGCTTTACTCACATTGAACTCATTTCCTCTTACGTATATCACATATATCCTGGGTCTTTTCCCAAGCAACAGTTAATCCCACAGACTTTGAGGTTCTCTGACACTGATATTTAGCGTGACCAATTTCTCCACATCTCAAACATTTCATTGGTGGTATCTTCTGTCTGCTAACAGAAGGGTTATAACTGGAATGAAGTCTTGGATTCTTGTATTGTATTTGCCTTCGGGATCTATTCCCTGCAGTATTTTGTGACACCTCTTCCTTATACATTTTATGTGTTACTGCTAACTGGTCAGCCATCCTGGCCGCATCCATCACGTTTTTCACCCTACTCTTACTGATTTCATAATTCATTTTAGGGTGTGCGATATTTTTGAAATGCTCCAACAGGATTAGTTGTTTTATTTCATCCCTCGTTTATACTTCCTCAGACTTACACCACATGTTGAATTTCATTCCACATTCTCTAGCCACTTCAAGATGAGTTCGTTCACTTATTTTCTGAATGTCCCTTAACCTCCTCCTGTACATTTCTGCATCCATTTCCATTGTCTTCAACACTGCTTCTTTAACAGCCTAATGATCCACTGATTCCATCATACTTAGACATGCATACGCCTCACTATCCTTACCCTTTATTTTCACTCTGCACCAGCATATCCCAGTCACTTTCATCCCATTCTTTAATAGTTGCAGCTTTTTCGAACTGAATAAAGAAGTCCTCTGCTTCTTTTACAAACTCAGGTAACTCATTTACTCTATCATCTTTGTCTCCAATTCCTCTTCTTGCACCTGTCCTCTCCTCTATTTCTAAATACCTAAGTCTTGCCTCTGTCTGCCTGCATCCTCTCTCTTTCTTTCTCTGTCTGTATCCTCTGTTTTTCTTTCTCTGCCTATATCCTCTCTCTTTCTGCCTCTGTCTGTATTTTCTCTCTTTTTTTGCCTCTAGTTGCATTTTTTATTCAAATTCTAACCTCAGTATCTTCAATGTCACCTTTTCTCTAATCTGCATTTAACAATCACTACGATTTCCAAAACATTCATATTTCTCCAATATTGCTAAGGACACTAATTCATCAATTAATTGTCTCTGCATATCACTTTTGATATGTGACCTCAGAGAAATTCCATACATAGATGTCACCTGGTTTAATTCATATTCATTGCACTGGTACAGAAAGTGTACATCTTGGGTTTGATTGAATTTATTTGCTTTGACTGCCATGTTTTTAACTTTCAATAGAAATCACTTAAACAAAATTTTTGTACAAGTATGAACACTTACTTGTTCACAGAAATCTTCGCCAATACATCACACAAAAGCACAGTAGAGTACTAACACTTCGGTACAACTTGATTACACTGGACAATAAATTCACTTGATTTAAACTCCTGTGCACTTAATTCCATTACCAGTACACTTGGTTCCGCCCCCGGACAGGCCCCCATGTTTAGATCTAACCCCTTCCTTTAAGGGTGTATAATCAGCCAATGAGCCATTAGATCAGAAATCTGAAATAATGGCTTCTGTTAACAGAGAGATTTAGGTTAGACACAGACTCTTCCTTACCCTCTGGTTAACATCTGACAGCTGACGGCCGCTCAAGATGAAAACACTTTCCAATTAGCACTGGTTTAAACACCAAACGTAGGTTTATAAAGTAACAAAGATATATTCAAATCATCGAAATAAATATGTGCTTTCTGAACCTATACATATAACATACTTTGTTTCAAATACAATGCTATCCCTCTATTTATCTCGCTTGGTCAGTCGTAGACAATATGCTGGCCTCAATTAACAACATGATTATTCAAAATCACCAAGATATATACAGACAACCTTGTACATTTACCAGACAAGCGTGGTACAAAGTCATATCCAAAACCTAAAACCAGAGAGAGCGAGAGAAACACAAGACTTTCTAATACGTTTTCTATTTTATATACAAGTAATTTCTATTAATCTCTCTTATATCCTATATGGTTCTTAGTCTCCCATAAATTGTAAACTTTTTTAAAGATGCATCGATTAATTCATACACAATCAAATAAACAAATTTACACATTTTGGCATACGATAATCAGACTTTTCAATAGAGTATATTGTACCATATTACAGAAAACTTTACAAAATGTAATGGTTAGCTGAAACAATTATTGGGAAAGAGGGGAGATGATTGTAGCATCAATTATCCTTCATAGTGCCATAGTTTCATAATATATCTGTTATGAAATGGAATATGAACAGCAAATCATAATTATGATTACGATTACTTTTTAATTCGACGGTTGTTACTACTACCAGTACTTACAATTATGATATTAATTTCAATCAGCTTCAGTTACGATTACTATAATCCTAGTTAGTGATGGCACACAGCTGTGTGTACTGTGTCGGTAGTGACAAAGAAGAGGGCGTAGATTATGGAAAAACAAATATAACAATACATAAATCAGTATTTTAAATAGATTGAACCAGGATTCTCTCACTGACTCAGAGAGTGTGTCACTAGAACGAAAGTTGAAGATACTATGTCTTAATGATACTTATCAACACATACAGTTTATATGTTACTGTTAATTCTGGCCATGCGATCTGATGATAAAGGTCGTCCCTTTTTATTTTACGTGTTGCTAAACAAGTACTGATTGAACTCAAGGACTCATGAATGAAAACCGAAACCCACGAAAACATATAAGTATACAGAAAGAAACGCAAAGGCGAGTCCACTTGCTAATCACAAGAGAGAGAGAGAGAGAGAGAGAGAGAGAGAGAGAGAGACAGAGAGACTACTTACGATGAGATTTTGCCAAAAGACAGGGTTAGCACGTAGCGCTCGCCGAAGGAAGATAAAGAGTTACGAAGAATGAGTCTTGTTAGTTACGTATCGTGTATAAGAAGGAGATATTATGTGCTTGTGGACTGAAAGCCAGTTGGCCACGTGTGGGTGAGGCAGAAGGGTAAG
>JAYMFT010038430.1:0-15708 GCA_038088735.1 Panulirus argus | reverse complement strand
ATATATATATATATATATATATATTGCATCTTTCTCTATCTTTACACATTAGCGACAGACGTCCTGTGCCAGAGAATCCAGCGGCTGTATTTGAGGTCAGAGAGTATTTTCCATTCATCGCTTCCTGCGCAGTTTCCAAGTGTTTCTTTCCTCATACTTAATTTACTATTGGCTGTTGAGCCGGAGGGAGTGGTGGGTCAGGAGGTGCCTTCAGCTGTACTGTCCTGCCTCCATCTGTACAGACTGGGGATGTAGAGTTGGTGTTGTTACTCTCAACCTGTAATAAACCTCGTCAAGGGCCTTTACTTTTTCTGTTGTTTGTCCTTTTCTATATTCTTCATTTCCTTCTCTATTTGCTTCCCTTCTGTTTATCCTCCTCCTTCCTCCTACCCGGTTCCTCTCCTTTCCATCCCTACTTCCCTCCATCTCTTCTCCTCTCTCTCTTCTCCTCTCTCTCTTCTCCTCTCTCTCTCTCTCTCTCTCTCTCTCTCTCTCGCATGATGGCCTGTGCAGGCCTTCACCTCCCCGAGCGAGGGCTCAGACCGTGTGGCATCAGAACCCCACCCCCCCTCAGGCCCCCTACCCCAGGCAGCGTGAGGCCCGCCTCACGTGGCTACCTGCCTGACCTCTTGCGATGCTTGCACTGGGCGCCTGCCACTGCTTGTGCTTGCATGTGTGTGTGTGTCTGTGCTTGTCTCCTTGTATGCGTGCGCTTGTGTACATGATTTTATCCTTGTATGAGTGTGTGTGCGTGCTTGCATAACTGTGAATGTATGTTTGTGTGCGTGTGTGTGTGTGTGGGTGTATGTGTGTATGTGTGCGCGCGTGTGTGTGTCCGTATGTGTATGTGTGTGCGCGCTTGTGTGTGCATGTATTTGTATGCGTATGTGTGTGTGTGCTTGTGCTTGCGACAAATGTGGTCTCACATGAATATGTATTTATATACTGCACTGCGCTGCCAAGTTGATGTTGTGGGCGGCCAGGAGTTGCTTCATCAAGGTAGCTTTAACATCCACCCCCACCCCAACCCACCCCACCACGTACCACAGGGGAAAGGAGTGAAGTGGGGTGACTGGGAGATGCATGTACATACGAGAGGAGACGGGGTTGGGGGTAAAAGGAGGGGGTGTTGTGGGCAGGAGAGTATAGCAGAACACCTGATGGACTATAATGAGATTATCCACTGGGAGACACGGTTCTAGGAACCTAGATTCCCAGATGGAGACGTCAGTAGAGCAGGTGCTTGGTTCCTCCCCCACTCACCGCTCCCTCCGGCACATCAGACGGCAGGGAAATGAGCAATGAAGGAACACCATATTGTATAGATAGAGCATGATGACACGGAAGTCTTCTAGGATTGAGGAAAGGTGGAGAGAGGTACCATAGCTGCTAACCTATTATAACGAAAAGTTGAAATACGTCCATGATGTATGGATAGCCTCGCATAGGCTTAATCACAGACGATTGACATCATTAAAGTATCTATGTTTTGGTCTAAGTGGTCTTAGCATCTCATTAACATGAATAAATTATCCTGAATTATGATAGATGAAAGTAAAAATCATTTTCTAAAACTTTTGTTCAACCTGCTTTGAGTGTGCGCTTTTTTACGAGAAAATAACTGTGTATCTCTGAGTCTGTCCTCGTAGGTTTATGTCTGAGGACGGAATTAGCTTTGTTGCTCACCTTTGTATTGGTTCTTGTTTTCCTTCATTCATGACAAGACTTGATGGCCAGAAGTGAACAGCGTAGTATCAGCGTTAGTCTGACTAGGGCGACGTCAAGAGTAACTACTGTGTCTGTTGTCTGAGTGTTTGTCTTGCTAGTTATGAGCCCTAGACTGTTTACTTCATGGCAAGCAATTAAACACTACTATGCATAATTTAGGTCACTAACGATTCTCTCTCAAAGGTCCTATTTTTTTTGCGTACTTCTAATAAGGCTTACCAAACATCACCTATTCGTGTTAGAGATTTTTTTTCGAAAAAAAAGGCAGAAGAAAAACATGGAGATAAAGATAGACAAAGCAGGTAACCCAGAGACAATAGGTGAGAAACTATGAGTAAGTGGAAGAATTAAACAACTGTGTGTGAGAGAGAGAGAGAGAGAGAGAGAGATTGGAGAGTACCTACATACTCAACTAAGAGCATCTACAATGAGATTTGCAGCGATAGCGCGTAGCACTCGCCGCAAATACTGTTGTTTCACAATACTGTCGTTCCCTAATACCACACACATTGTATATTTTTTTCAAGGTTGGACTTGCATGGAACCGTTTTAAATCCTTTGTCTCAAATGTTTTCTGTGTTGGTCCTTGAGAGCTGTGTTCCTTCATTTGGTGGAGCACTGAAGTGTCTCTTCTTCATTGTCGCTGGGAATTCGACATCTTTTCTTTGATTTCTTTTTCTTGTCTTCCGAGGAATTCTTGTCAGTTTCAGTATCATGATTTTCTTGTTCCGTATTGTAGTGCTTTTATTCGCATTATGTCTTCTTTAATTCCTTCGGTTTGTATCCAAGCATAAATCATCATGTATCTTTTTGCTAGTCTTGCTCATCTGTGAAGTTAAGGTTCCTTCAGTCTTTCAGGGCTGTCTACATGTTCCTTTGCCAGAAGTCCGACTGTGAAGTGCTTCCGATTATTTTCATCCAAGTTGATAATATCATTTTATTTTGGTGGTGATTCACAGAGACAAGAGTATTCAGTTTTCCTCCCTACATATAACCTGAACATTGTCATCATTACATATCACTCTCTCTCGCTGCGAAAGTTTTCATCATCAAACCTCTCATTATTTGATTGTCTAGTACACTTGTTTTTCATGTGTTCAACATACTTCAGTTTTCATGCGATTTTCATGCTTCAGTTTTCATGTGATTCACATGCTTTAGCTTTTCATGTGATTCACATACTTCAGCTTTTCGTGTGACTCATACTTTCAGTTTTCATGCGATTCATATACTTCAGTTTTTCGTGTGATTCACATATATCAGCTTTTCATGTGAATCACATATTCTAGCTTCAGCTTCGTTAGAGATAACTTGTAAGTATTTAGCATTTGGCTCCCTACCACTATATACGTCCCTGCCGAACCCTTGCAAGACGTTACTGATACTGTTAATCTTTCCGCGACATATTGCTCAGATTAGTCTTCCTTGAATTCCGTTAATGTCTCCTCTGCCAAACCACACACGGCTTTGCAGTATTCACACCTGTTTTATTATTTTTCTAAGTCTTTTGCTTTTCGTCTTTCTCCCCGAACCCTCTCGTCTTGCTTTGATGTCTTCCCCCCAAAAAAAAGCAAAAAAGCCTTTGCCGTACGTACATTCTCCTCCCTCTCCGTCCGCGTCAGATGTCGTTATCATAATCCCCTTGAAAGCTAATGTTGTTCCTTGTGACACGCCTAGTAATTCATCCTCTTCATCTGACGAAGTTCCGTTCGTTACTGCTTTGAATTACCTGTTTATCGTTCCATTTCTTAGCATGCCTGTTTATGCTGTTTGATAATTCATGATGATTTTTATACGGGAGGGGGAGTACTGTGTCAATTTCCATATGCTATAATCCTTTTCAACACTTTCATAAAGGTTTTAGCTTTTCTACTTACCTACTTACGAGCTGTCTTATCGTAGTTACTCTCTCTCTCTCTCTCTCTCTCTCTCTCTCTCTCTCTCTCTCATCGTGAGCCGTGCATCGGGCATCATCATTTTTAATCCCATCATCATTTTTTGATGTAGTCAGATGTGCCACTTTACCGTTCGTCTTCACTACAAACGTGATCGCTCTTCACGCTTCATCACCAGGTAACCCACTAACTGCATAACCATCTTCACGACATTCCGTACTCATCATCATCATTGTTAGAGCCAACCTATCAGCACCGCTCTTTCCACCATCGGAATAACCTTATCCCCATCAACATCACTTTCTAACCATCATTTTCACTTGAAACCATAAACCTGACTCCCTCCTCTCCCCCCCTTATCATCATCATCCTCCACATCAATCCATCATCATCACTACCACCGGACGCCAGGAACTCGCCGCCTATCAAAAAGTTTGGATCATTCGAGGAAAAAATAAACTCCAAAGTTTGGGTGAATTCTTTACACCCGTTTTTTGTGTTTGTCTCGATCTCACGGGAGAAGGAAATGAGATGAATGAATGATGGCGTCTCTGCATTCATCCGTTTTCTTTCCCCAGCAAGAAGCAGAGAGGATAGAGAAGTCTCGTCAAGAATACTAAATGAATTCTGGGTTTCCATGATGTTAACAGAACTGGAAATTACTGAGCTAGGAAGAATTGCCAGAACCTAAGATTATTTTTTTCTTCATCTCGCGATTCGTGAATCTTTAACTCCAAAATCCAATAAAATCCCTGATCAACAATTTTCGAAATGCCATTTCCTGGAAATCAATAGTTAGATAAAGAGTTTTGCTCTGGAATCCAGTCAGTCTCAACCTGGCTCTTTCTCGAGTCCTTAGGATGGGTAGCGTAGCTAACGGCTGAGGAACATTGTTTACGATATAAAGAGACTGGACCTAAGCAAATGAGGCCATTCTTCTACCGTTCCTGGCGCAATATCTCTTCGCGGGAACGGAGAATAAACATGATATATATAGAGGCCTGGGCTATAGGTAAGGCTGTGTGGAGAAGGGTGGATGTGTTGGAAATGAATTGCTTGCGGACAATATGTGGTGTGAGATGGTTTGATCAGGTAAGTAATGTAAGGGTAAGAGAGAGGTGTGGTAATAAAAAGAGTGTGGTTGAGAGAGCAGATGAGGGTGTGTTGAAATGGTTTGGACATTTGGAGCGAATGAGTGAGGAAAGGTTCACAAAGAGGATATATGTTTCAGAGGTGAAGCGAACAAGGAGAAGCGGGACACCAAATTGGAGATGGAAAGATGGAGTGAAAAAGATTTTGAACGATCAGGCCTTAAACATGGAGAAGGGTGAAAGGCATGCACGGAATACAATGAAATGGAACGATGTGGTGTACTGAGGTCGACATGCTGTCAGTGGACTGAACCAGGGCATGTGAGGTGTCCGGGGTAAACCATGGAAAGGTCTGTGGGGCCTGGATGTGGATAGGGAACTGTGGTTTCGGTGCATTACACATGAGAGCTAGAGAATGGATGTGAGCGGATGAGGCTTTTCTTCGTCTGTAAGAAAGCGAGTTGCTTCTGACCTCAGATCACTGTAACGTGTAAAGCAGCACAGCAGTTTTGTTCTTCCCAGTTAAGGTTTATCGTATCGTAAGATTATTATATTATCATAGGCTTGCGACAGCTTTATTGATTGTGACTTAGGTTCTAAAGTCCTATATCAATATACTGATAGTTCAACTATATTTTTCAAAATCCTATACCATTTATTGACGAACTGACTTTTGCTCCAAAATCCTACACCATTCAATTGACAGTTCGACTTTTGCTTCAAAAATCGTATTTCACTATTTTCTCCCAAAACATCCTCATATTCCTGAACTCGTCAGTCGAGCTCAGGACCTCAGACTCAAGGAAAGCCAGCGGGCAAGCCCACGTCAGAAGCATAATGTATCGATGAGAGATAATCTCGGCTCACCGCAGTGAATAGAGGGAAGAACTCTATATAGAACGATAGTCCTTAAACGGAATGGAGGATCATTTGTGGTGCAACGCGAGGAGAGAGATTTCCGTTCATGGATTTTTTCATTATTGCGTGTTCAGGATGGAGTAGTGAAGAGAGCAGCATACTGGCTGTGTGGAAATCGGTAGACTTCCACGAGTATCATATGTTCTACGGTATAACTCTCTCTCTCTCTCTCTCTCTCTCTCTCTCTCTCTCTCTCTCTCTCTCTCTCTCTCTCCCTCTCTCTCAGACGAAAGTTAGTCCACATGAGGACCCACGCATCAGCATTAGACAGAGCAGTTTTAGGGTTAGGTGGGTGGGTGAGTATGGAGGGAACTTCAGAGCATCAAGTAACGAAGCGCTGGTCATCCAGCCCAGGTAACCTGACCCAGGGGGAGAGAGAGATAGATAGATAGATAGATAGATAGAGAGAGAGAGAGAGAGAGAGAGAGAGAGAGAGAGAGAGGACGGTTATTAATACCTCGTACTGATCAATGTCCTGAGATCTTGACGAGAGCAGAACAATTCCCTTTCTTCCTCTCCTTGCGACTCGTGGCATTGGAAGGTCTATCGCAGTCCAACGTAGGGAATGAGATTTGAATATCTTTCAATCTTCACACGTTAGTTTTATTTCTAAGATATATTTATTGTTTAGATATACATAGACGAAGCATTTCAGTCAGTGTATGGGTGAAGGACACGTATCTAGGATTCGAATCCAGTACCATCTGCGTGGTGGCTGGGCACGCTGACTCGGCTATGCTGCCCATGATGAGGAATTGACTTTTCGATTTCTGGTGATCGAACACCCCCTCGTCTCGCGTCCATGAGCAACGGAATATAATAGACCAGTCAATTCCCGTGGGTCCCCCAGTGTCTAGTTACTTTTGTGGGTTCCCCAGTCTATGATTACTTCTGTAGGTCCTTCATTGTCTGTCCAGTTACTTCGGTGGGTCCCCCAATGTGTGATTACCTCCGTGCCCCCCCCCCCCATCCCCCAGTACTTCCGTGGGTTCCCCAGTGTATGATCACCTCCGTGGGTCCTTCAGTGTCTAGTTACTTCCGTGGGTTCGCCAGTGTCCAGTTACCTCCGTGGGTCCGTGGGTTCCTCCCAGTGTCTAGTTACTTACATGGGTCTCCCCCCCAGTGTCCAGTAACTTCATAGCCCCCCCCCCCACACCACAGTGTCCATTAACTTACATGAGGCACACTAGTGATCACTTGTGTTCAGTTACTTACCAAAGTCATCCTACTGACCACACTCCGTGCTCTGAACACCCCACCCTAATGGTGTTTTCCAGTGACTCGACGGTGTCCCAGATATCCAATTCGTGTAGTCTTGTCTCACCTCCGGATTCACATGTACGAATGCAGAGGGTAGGTGGGGGGGAGGGGGCATTGTTTCTTGTCTGGGGTCTGTTGTGCAGTTGTTTAAGCGTGGAAATGACATAAGTGCACGTATTTCAGTGTTTATGTTTGTTATTGTTGTTGTTTTGCGTGTACGTGTGTGTGTATATGAATTTGTGTATGTGTGTGTTTTTGTCACACACTCACACACACACACACACACATATGTACTAACAAGCCAATTTCATCAATTCTGCAGTATGCTAATCTGCTCCCAGTTCATCTCATTCAATATTAAAATCAAATATTTCATTTCACTTCTAATTACAAGGTAATCATTGGGATGAAGGGTTTTATAATTCAATTGCATTTTACTTCTAAAGCCAGAGGCAATAGAGCTGGGGTTTGTGATGGTGATAGTGACAGTGGTGATAGTGACAGCGGCGATGGTGATAGTGGTGGTGGTGGTGACAAAAAATAAAGTTGCAAATATTGGATGGAACGCTTCCTCTGCAACAGAACTCCACAGGATTGTTACTCGCTTGTCTGAGGCCATGTGTTTGCGGGAGTATATGTGAGGAAGACGTCCCTGTCATGACTCCCTCAGAGTGTAGACGACCCTCAGAGGACCTTCCTGAAGAAGACTCCTGAGGGTCTTCACGTCATACGTATATCTCCACACTGCCTGTCGAACCCTAAGTTGTCTTTGTGGTGTTATCCTCGACGTGGAAGAGTAAAAAATGAGAATTAACATTGGTCTCTCTTCGACCAGGCTGGGTCTGAAAGCCTTCATGGAACGACTCTGTGGAAAAGAATAGGTCGATGGCCTTCATTGCCAGGAGAGGTCTTGATGCCAGGGGATGGAGAGTGATTGGCATGTATCAACACCTCTTTACCACTGTCTGTAGAGCAAGCTTCCCCCAGCTAGCAAGGGACGTACACTACCTGGGAACGCGTCCTCTGTCACAGGTGTACAGTACAGAAATTTTCAAGGAAGTCTAGATAGTTGTTGGAACGTGTGGTGCAGATGGGGTTCGTAAACACGATAGAAGTTTACATTTACAGTCAACGCTACAGCTAGTATTACAGTCACTACTACAGTCGATATACAATGAACGCGAAAGTCAACACTACAGTCAATAATACAATCAACACTATAGTCAATATTCCAGTTAATACTACACTAAATAACACAATCAACATTACAATCAACATTGCAATCAACGCCACAGTCAATACCCTATCCAAAGCAATCGATCAAATCTTGGCGTTAGCTTACCAAACAATACTTGGTTCCCGTCACACCCGGAACATAACCTCTGACAGAGAGAAGACGGAAGGAGGAGATATAAATGTAATAGGAAGGACTTACCTCTCCTGGTGACAGTAGGATCACTATGTGACAGACATCATCTTGGCTGCTATCAAGAATGGCGTGTAAAGGTATGCAGTGAAACATGAATAGTAAGAGACTACTGGCTACTTTCCAGGCTGTTGGTAATAGTTAAAGAGATTAGAAACACAGAGATTAGTGTGGAGTGAGATGAAAAGTGAATGACGAAGAAAAAAAAATGCATGTAAATTGAAGGTGTCACAAGTTATAACAGGAACCACTCCATCAGGAGAATAACTTCATCCTGAGGAGACGAACGGAATGAAAGTCCCTCTAACGAAGTCTGTGAGGACGCATGACCAGGGGCTTCCCTAACGCTATAGCCTCTCCATCTCCCCTGGTCATTGAGGACAATACTGACCTCTGCAAAGGTTAAAGTTGATAACCACCGTAAGTGCCTAGCAATATCTCACCACCTGGCGCAGTGTGGCTAACCGTTACACTAGGAGTGGAAAGCCACACTGCTATGAAAAATATCGTGCACTTGAAGCAGAACCGATCATTACACACTGAAGGTAACAGCACAAAAAAAAAAAATCACAGCAGAAACAAGAAGACAACAGAGACGCAGACTATAGACATATACATGATCTCGACAGCAACACTAAAGTGCATCAAAGTTGGATCCCACGGTGCCTTACTGACCTGAGAGAGACTTCAGTCACCTAGCTAGATAATTACTCATCAGTTATGAGCTTATATTAGAAAGTATCCTTCCAGAACCAACAGACAGCATCACCACACACACACACACACACACACCAAGTATACCAGAGGTATCCAAATAAGACACCACAAACACGTAAACAGCAAACCCTACACATACTTCAGTAAACCTATCATCTGTACTCTGTAACTATCTTGTATTTTTCTTACTGTACCGTCTCTTGTCCGGCCCTTTCCTCAACTTTCCACCCCAACCACCACCACCACCACTGACCGAGTTATAAAGAATCCACGATCATGAATCAAGCCTCATCAAGAAAGTTATGAGGCCAACGTCTTGGGCCAGATGACACCGTAATATCTAAGCAGTTGATGTCTATCGTTCTGTTGGTACCAGGTCCTCCACCTGACCCAGCCAGCCACCTTTCAACGACCTTCCCTTCTCACTCCCTCCCTTCCCCAGTGACCCCAGGCTTTCGGACACCCCGCCTTTGCCCTGACGAAAGACGTCAAGTAACCAGTCTCAACCGAGGTTCGAGTTCATTATATTTCAAGTGCGATGGGATTATTACCCACAGTAGAAAATGGGCTTTTTGTAAGAACCTCCCGCATTGTCGCAACCAAAGCTTTGATTCAACGTCACCAGGAGACGCACCCGAACGACAAACGCTCCACGGTCTGGGAAAGACATATTTTCCCTACTGACGCGACAGAGAACTGTCGAGCACACATCAATCAGGGTTATTCATAAGATTCATGTGACAGGCCAGGCGGAGCTCCCGGGACGATGGCTTCAGTCCCTGCACGTGATTGTGGCGCAGCTGTCGGGAGGTCTCCCCACTTGTGGTTTGGTTTCCTGTCAACGTTTGGTATACAGGAAGACCCGAGCAGACATGATATTTGGACTGAGGCATCGGATACGTCATGTTCCTCTAGTGATTTATGTGCATCTTCCTAGGGCTTCTTACACGCCCTAGAGTCCATCAGGGTCTGGAGCCCACGAACGTCTTCTTTTTAGGTCTCGAGCACGAGGGATGAAGATTATGCTGGAGACGTCCTCAAGGCACCAGACTCCCGGTGTCGCAAGGTAGACATACCACGCATCAGAAACACGCCAGTCATCACTGAGAGGCTCCACTCTGCATAAACACCAGTCGAGGAAGTCGACTTCTGGAGTTGCCGTCTAAGCAACGGGGGTGTGTGTGTGTTGGACGGGTGAGAGGGCGAGAGGAAGCGCGGTGTCAGCTCTGTCAGTTGCACACAGCGACAACAACCCCCTCCTGACTCAAACAGGAAGACGCTCCCTTCACGAACTCAACAATAGCCTGTATATCATACGAGAGGCCACACCACATCCCCAACGCACTCTGCCACCCAGAGATCGCACCTCTCGACGCAATCTAACCCGCACCAACAGACTTTATACTTTAAATGAGCATCTTTTGTTGGCAGATCCAGCAAATAGATATGTGTGTGTGTGTGTGTGCGAATAACTATTTGTACTATGCATTTCTGAAGTAGTCAAACTTCTTAGATTTATGTATGCTGTCTGCATTAATCGCATTACCCACCTCCTCAGTCAGTCAGCTCCATTCATCCACCACTCTTATGCTATTAAAGTACTTCCTCACATCTTATTTTTTTTACAAGTCTCCTACTTAATTTCATGGCTTGTCCTCTGGTTGTTCTATCACTACATCTCTCGAAGAACTGTCCACTGTCCAAGTGATCCATCTGTTTTAAAAACTTTAAAGGTTATGATCGGGTCCCCCCTCACTCTTCTCTCTTAAAAAGTGGCCAGATCTAAAGCTCCTATAGTCTTTCCCCATAACTCAGCTCTAATTCTGGTACCATCTTTGTTGCCTTCTTCTGGACCTTCCCTATTAGCTCTTTGTGCATTTTTAGTTACTGTGACCAAACTGGAGAAGCATATTCTAGTTTTGGCCTTATGTAGGGAATGAAGAGGCAGTTTGTCTCCTTTACCCTAGCGACAGGTTAAGGACGATGTCGACTCCCAAGTGTGAGTGTATGTGTATGTGTGTGTATTTGCAGAATTTGTAAACATACTGACCTGCAGGATGTCTTAACAATGATCTGTGCCGTAGGAAGTGTTAACACAATGTCCAGTGCTGGTAACCTGCATTAAATCTTTAACACCGTGACCTGCGCTGGTGACCTGCAAGAAGTGTTAATACCATGACCTGTGCTAGTGACCTCCAAGAAATCTTAATACCATGACCTGTGTCGGTGACCTGCAAAAAGTCTTAATACCTTGACCTTTGTTGATGACCTACAGAAAGTCTCAGCACAGTGACCTGTGCTGCTGATGACCTGTGATTACTATTTGTGTTTTACGGGGAGAGAGTTTTACGTTCGTGTTGTCCCGTCTTCTTAACCTTGTATATGTATACCATGTCTTTACTCTTATGTGTACACACGCACACACACACACACACACACACACACATACATATACTAGCTTATTCCAGGTACCCATTCTATCGACCAGTCTCAAAGGGAGGATGAACAGCTGAGTGGACTGTGGGCCGGCTACCGCGACCAGGATTCGAACCTATCCGGGTCTAATGCCAGGCGGCCCGTGCAAGCGCGACGGTCAGCAACGCTAACCGTAACACCACGGAGGCCCGTGTTGATAAAAAAAAAAACGGCAGACTGTCACGCACTGCTTCCAAAGGCCAATAATACCTTTACCAGGAACCCCCCTCCCCCCAACCTCATTCTCCCGAAAGACGATTAAATGAAAAGTAAAGAGAAAAAAATAGAGAAAGAGAAGGTAAAGAAAATCAAGTTCCCAAAATATCAGGAAATGTTAGCAGGTTCCCTCATGCACATATACCGTATGTCTTATTACTTCCTGGGGCGAGGAAATGCTCAAAGGTCAACAGGAAAGATAGAAAGGTCGAAAGGAAAGAGGGAACAAAAGTCAGCAGGAAACAGAGAACAGACGGCAGGTAAAACAAGATTATTTCATCTTGGCCAAGCCACCTGGGCACGTAAGTTCGAACCTTACCATGTATGTATATGCTAATATACTTACATACTAGCTCGCTGTTTCCCTCATAGCGAGGTAGCGCCATGAACAGACGAAGAGCGGCTTCATTGATTCACATCTAACCCGAGCTGTCACGTATTCTGCACCAAAACCAGAGGCCCCTGTCCACAGCCAAGCCCTACGTATTTTTCCGTGGTTTCACCCTAACCACTTCATATGCCCAGGATCGGCCCACTGACAGAATGTCGCCCCCTGTATATCAAATCTCTCCAATTTGCTCTATCTCATGCACGCCTCTCACCCTTTGGCACGTCCAGGCCTCGATAGCTCAAGTCCTCTGTCACTGCATCCTCCCATCCCCTCAACTGTTATTACCCGTTATCCCCTTAAAGAAAATGATAAGCTTTCCACACACACACACACACACACACACATAATAAATGTAGTAAAACAAATGTGCTTTTGAAGTCACATATTAGTCCAAGTGATTTACAAGATATACTGCGCTTCGTAAAACAGAAAATCCGTTTATTTAAGACTGTATACGAATATCAGTTATTTTTCTTTAACTAGAAATACACACACGGTGAAAAAAAAGAAAAAATATGAAACAATATGACACAACTGACGAAGGACTTTTGAGAAATGCCCCTTGGTCTGGCCCCTCATCGGTAGTCCTGTTCTCATGATATTGTATAATGCATCGATTAGTAGCGACATTTCCTAGTCATATGCTATGATAAATGTCACACACACACTTCATATCTCGATGGATATAACTATAAAGTGTGGATACCATAATTAGAAGGAAACCTACCCAAACAACACGTGTCGTAGTGATCATTTCGAAATTCATCGAACTCCTCCGGGACGATACTTTTTCCACGTGTGTTCCCACGGCTCACGAGGGACATTGTCCCGGCACACCAGTTGCGAAGCGCTGTCATGCACCAAACGGTTTTAAATATAATGATGACAGAAATTCATGTTTCTTTAATGTAAGGATGCGAGCCTGCGTGGTAAGTGAAAGACAATAGCATTGTCACAGGAACGCCATGTTGGCTCTTCATAGGTAACGTTTTGCTCTTCGTTGTCCTCATCTGTGTCTGTGTTCTGCAGTTTGCCGTAAGGGCCGAGAGCAGCAGTACGGGAGTGTGTAGAGGGTTTACTGGTCATTGTCTGAGTGGAACTATTATTTCCAAGTGTATGAGAGTCCAAGATCCACGACCTTAACTGATGACCACCACTGTGAAAGACCTTAACCCATTAACCACATTGGTACGACCCTTGACCATGACGTAACGACCCTTAGGTATGATGGCGTAAATTCTGACCTTACCCTTAAAGGTCAAGTCAAAGGTAACGTCATCCATCATCCCCAAATTACAGATAAAACACTACATATTTTTTAATGTTTCTCTTGCATGTGTGTAGGTCATCACCTACTGTGGAACACAGTGTGTGTCAGGCTGTCATTGTAACTCTGATCAAACCCCATAAAAAAGCAGGACTTTCCTTAACACAGACAAAGTCATGCTTTGAAGGAAAATCCATGTCGCCCGAGTACCTCACGCTCGCTAAAGGAACGTCTTGTCTCTCTCTGGTGGTGAGCCATACGGGATAATCTTGCCTCAGGTAGAATCTCGTCTCAGATGCTCATTAAGTTCTTTATTTTCCTCTATGTTTTATGAGAGACCTTCTTCCATCTCCGAAATCTTACTCCAATTTTTCCCTCACTTTCCCTCTCAATGGCGGGTGTACAGCTGATGTTCGTGCAGACAGACATGCAACAGTTAACAAGCACATTGGAGGGCGGGTGACTGAACTTCCTGCCTGAACCGTTCGTGACTGGGAGACTAAAGTTTAACTCACAATCAACCAATCATTTGGAAACATTTCAGGCTCGCGCCATAATACTGGTTCAAGATTACATACAATAATTTTCCTGTAGTCAAAGCCTAGAGGCCGGGAAGGGATAATTACATCGCAATGTCTGTTTAACCCTTCTTCCTCCATATGTCGAAGATCCTTCCGTAATTCCGTAAAGGAATGTTCACTGTAGTCGAAGCTTCGTCCGCCACGTGGATGCAAGCTCGGAGTTGATTGGCCGGCCGGCAGGAGAGGGGCGGAGCCAGGCGAGTCAGGTTTTCCAACACGTGGCGGCGGTGGTGTCACATTACATCCCTTCCTCGTGGCAACCTCTCTCATTACCGAGACTTTTAACATATATTCGGTAATTGACACCCATACGGAACATTATACTCGGTTTTCCTCTAAGCTACACATACCGTTTTGTTCGTGATATTAACTTTAATTTGAATTTTTTAGAGATTTGGCACGTCAAACGCAAGTGGTAAAGGTGAGCTGTTCAAAGTGAATCTTTGTGTGTGTGTGTGTGTGTGTGTGTGTTTAACTGATTGGCCCCCATATCTGATTTTCACGAGTGAATGGTCATCACTGACAATATCGATGGCATCTGCTTACCACCACACACCTCGATCATGGAGAGGGAAGATTATCGTGGCTTTAAATTTTGCATTTTACGACGACCTGTTGCAACATTAACTCATCCGTCACCCTCCCTGTACCTGGTCCCGACCCCGGGGCGTTCCACCAACACCCCTTCCCCTCCCTCTCCTCTCTCCGCTCATTCCTCACTGCTGTTTATCTTTCTGCTTTGCTCGTAAACTCCCCTTCCCTCGGCTGATTCTCTCCCCATCTTTTCTGCTTTTTATCTCGCTTTCCGTCCTCTTCCTCCCCATGCTTCTTCCCATTAATGGTTCCCAAGGTACTAGCTCTTCCCGCACGGCTCCTGGGACCCTTAATTACACACACTCAAATCTAAATCAATTTCTTCTAGCGCCTTCGTCAGGAAAGAATCACCCCACACGGCAGTGCTGCGCGTCACGGCTCAAGACACAAAGGCAGTGCACACCAGTGGCCAGATTCAACCGCCCCAACACAAGATACATATAACAAGAAAGAAGAGGCAGTTATATTACTACCACGTCTGATATACAGTGTATTCTTATTTCATATAATAGACTTTGCAAATAAAAGATGAAAGAAAATGGACGTCTCAGAAAACCGGGAACGATAATTTTCTTGCCAAGATTAACCTGATACTTTTTGTTTGTTTTTGGAGAGAGAGAGAGAGAGAGAGATTCCAAAGGAGAAAAGCAAAAATAAACAGACAAATCCTGAAGCGTTGACTCAGATCCAGGTACGCATTTCCCAGCAGGCAGTAGGAAAATGTAAACAGCTAACCAAATGCCGGGTTAGGCCAGGCGGGCCGCCCAGGTGGCGTTGGCCATGGACATCTTCGGAGCATCTTCGTCCTTGAATGGAGGAGGAACGGACGTTGGCAGGGATATGCTGGAGGGTACTTTGAGGCCCGATGAGACCATGGGAAGGTAAAGAACGCTTGACTCAACGGTGTTGCGTTTTCATGTAAATTTGTGATTGGTGGAGATCCCATGCGATGTCAGTCGGAAGAGGGATAGGGCAGTATGTCTTGGAAGTACACGAAGTAAAAAGTACAGGTAATTCTTATCATGATAAGATTAATTAATCATCCATTTATTTCCTCATCTTATTTATCTATTTATCATTAATATATATATATATATATATATATATATATATATATATATATATATATATATATATATATATATCTCT
>JAYMFT010038419.1:0-15708 GCA_038088735.1 Panulirus argus | reverse complement strand
GTTAAATAAAACTCTATGAACTCCTACTGAAATGCGATTTAACCTTCATTACTGCCATCACGGACTAGTGTGATTTTCATCTCTCTCTCTATATGTATATATATATTGAAAGGATGAAGGAATGTGCAGAGTATTAGGTTGGAGAGGAGCAATGTGGTTTCAGGAGTGGATGAAGATGTGTTTACTTTGAAGAATGTGTCTTAGAAATACTTAGAAAAACAGGATATGTATGTGGCATTTATGAATATGGAGAAAGCATAGGATAAGGTTGACAGAGATGCCTTGTGGAAGGTCTTATGAGTATATGTATGGTGTGGAAGGAACGCTACTAGAAGCAGTAAGAAGTTTTTATCAAGAACTTATGGCGTGTGTACGAGTGGGAAGAGAGGAGAATGAGTTGTTTCAGGTGAAGGTTGGGCAGCGTCAGTGGTGTGTTTAATTTGTTTACGGATGGGGTAGTGAGTGAGATAAATGTTAGGGTCTTGGAGATAGGAGAGCGAGTATGCAGTCTGGAGTGGCTGACGGGGCATGGGAAGTGAGTCCTTATTATTGTTTTTTTTTCTGATGGCACAATACTGGTGGTAGATTTGATTAAGAAACTGCAAAAGTTGATGAATGAGTTTGGGAGGTTGAGTGAAAGGAGGATGTTGAGAATAAATGTGAATAAAAGCAAGATTTAGCAGGGCAAAGGGACAGGTTAGTTGGGGTGAGTTTAAATGTAGAAACTTTGGAAGAAGTGAAGTGGTGTAGATGCCTGGAAGTGGAAACAGCAGCGAATGGAACCATGGAAACTGAAGTGATTCACTGGGTGGTCGAGGAGACAAGAGTTCTATGAGGAAGAAAATTGGTATGTTTGAAGATATAATAATCACAACGATTTCGTATAAATGGGGCGTGGCCTGTAGTTGAGGACACGCGGAGGAGGATGGATGTGTTTGCTATGAAATGTTTGAGGACAGTATGTAGAGTGCGATGGTTTGATTGGGTAAGTAATAAAAGGATACCAGAGAGGTGTGCTAATAACAAGAGTGTCGCTGAGAGAACTGAAAAGTGTAAGTTGAAACGGTTTGGACATTTGGAGAGGATGAGTGAGAAGAGGTTGACAAAGAGAATATATGTGTCAGAGGTGGAGGGAACAAGGAGAAGCGGGAGACCAAATTGGAGTTGGAAGGATGGAGTGAAAAAGATTTTGGCTAACTGTGTTGCATAGACTGGGTGGTTTTACCACAGCGTTGGCTACCTGTGAAGTACAGACTGGGTGGTTCTACCAGTGTTGGCCACATGTGTTATTTTGACTGAGTGGTTCTACCACAGTGTTGGCTAATTGTGTTGTATAGACTGAGTAGTTCTATTATGTTGACTGCGTGTTTTGTACAAACTGGGTGGTTTTTACCACATTGTTGGCTACCTTCGTTTCACTGAATGGGTGGTACTACCACAGTGTTGGTTAGGTTTGGTGGTAGAACCACCCAGTCCGTAGTGTATAGGTTGGGTGCGTTTCTAGTGAAGTGGCTGTGGTATTGGGAGAGTGGGAGTAGAGAGACCAGATGAGAGGTGCGGTATTATAAGATAACTGTTCTCTTACTGATAGTATCTGACATTATGGTATGGATCAGTAGTGTAGTGGTTACTCAGAGGAGGAACTGCATATCATAAACTGAACAGAGGAAGTAGTGGTAATGGTGAGAGATATTATGTTAATATTCACAACAGGAGAAATGGCAGCAGCTGTAGCAGTAGTAGTGGTATGATTGATACCAAAGTGACAATTTTGGTGATGGTAATATTGTTTGGTGTTATATGTCACCGCTGGTAGACACACCAGCAGTGTTGACGGTGAGCGTACAGAGTAGTGTGTGTGTGTGTGTACTCACTCCAGCTACCCTTGCAGTGAGCGCAGCCACTCTGAGCCACGTGACGGATGAGGCGGTCAGGTCGGCGCTCGTGTCAGACAAGGGCAGCCGGGCCACGCTCCTCTCCTGGACCCCCGAGAGCTTCGCCTCCGAGTTCGACGGCCACACGTCAGTCGTCAGCAACGTCAGAATACAGTACTCGCTGGCTGGCCAAGCCGGGGAGGTTTCCTACGTGGTCAAGATGAACCCAAACCGCGGGGCGCACTTCGCTGATTTCTTCGGTCTTATTCACACAAAGGAATGCAAGTTTTACTCAGAAATCATTCCTGCTCTCGATTCTATACTGAAAAGTATTGAGCAAAAGCCCCTGAGCTTCCCTAAGTGTATTTACTACAGTGTAGAGAAAGGTAAAGAAGTGATCTTCCTAGAGAACTTACGCGAACAAGGCTACAAGATGCAGGACAAAGCACTGGGCGTAGACGCAGCTCACACTGTCCTTGTCCTGAAGGAGCTAGCCAGACTGCACGCCGCCTCACTCCTGCTGCAGGCCAGCAGCCCCCACCAGGACCTCGCTGACAGGTTCGACTCCCTCAAGAAGGAATGGACTAGAGAATTCAATCTTGGCTGTGACTTCGGAACATTTGTGGAAGGTTTTCTCAACATCGGGATAAAGATGTTTGAGAAGATGGGAGGCTGTGACCGCTTGGTGGACTGGATAAAGAAGATCAAACCGCAGGTCTGGCAGATGTATGAGATGCAGCTCACTAAGAGGCCACCATTTGCTGTCATTACCCACGGTGACTGTTGGATCAATAATCTTCTCTTCAGGTTGGTATCCGCCGTTCCTGGTCTCGTCGCTTTCAAAGTCTTGTAGACAAATACTTTAAAATTCAGGTATACTCTGGGAAAAAACGCCAGATGTAACTGTATAAACGACAGCGGTAACGGGGACAGCAGAAGGCTAACGTGCAGCAGCAGGGAGTCGGTGATAGCTTAAAAAACAGTTGAGCGGAGTTAAATTTTCTTGTCAAGTTAAACATTTTTTTTAAACAGACAACCCAGTCATGGGCCAATCAGGCCTCTTGTTTGGTGTTTTTCTCATGTAAACTCATGTAAACTCATGAATGAGATGCCATAACCTGAGATGTTTTCATTTTAGAAATGGGATACGTGCCCAACCCTCACAGATTGTTGCTAATTGTTACATCTCTTGATACCCAACAGGTATGATGAGAGTGACGTGCCGGTAGAGGTAAAGTTCCTGGACCTGCAAGGTTGTCGCAAAGCTTCCCTCGCCACGGACCTGCAGCACTTCCTCAACCTCAACGTGCCGGGTCCAGTGAGGCGACCCAACCTAGACACCTTCCTGGCCACCTACCACGCCGCCTTCAGTGGCATCATGCAAGCAGGAGGATCCGACACGCCTTTCACCCTGGAGGAGCTACGTCAGGAGTACAAGGAGAGGGGCTTCTATGGCGTGCTGTACAGCATCATGTGGCTACCGAACATGGTAAGACGCCCTGAAGATGCGCGAGATATTCTTGATATCCAGGAGGAGAGTAAGTTCTCTGAGATGGAGAATGTACTGAGGATGGTAGACACGAACCCGCTGCTGAAACCTCGAATCCTCTCAGTGACTGATGAATGGACAGAATATGGAGTCATCTCATAGGCTTGCAATAAAATCCAAATGATTAATTTCAAAACTTTTTCTCCTCATTCTCTTTGTTCTGAAAACCTTAATAAAAAAAATATTAGCTGTGTCATGTGTCATCACTAGACAGGTAGACAGATAGAATCTAAATGCCGTGGACAACTACTTTGTGGAAACCTGACAGACAATCTAAAAATCAGAATGCAATTTAAATTTATTCCTAAAAGTAAAAAGTGGAAAATTTACTGATAGCTTTCAGCACACTTGCATAATCCTGTCTTTATTGTTACCGCCTCCAAATACTTTAAATCTTGTGGAGATGTGGGAGGAGTACAACAATCCTCTGCTGTAATATTTCCTGCCTGTAATGTTCACATATGCAGTATCCAAAGGACGGATCCGGAGGTGTAGTTTAGACAGCAACCGAAAATCAAGAGAGAGACAAGCCAACGATCATTAGTGTGGGCCTGAAGACATTGTTCCCTAGCGGTTGCTGTAGAGAAGGGGTCGTGAGACACTTGTGTGAGGGCAGTTAGCGTATCTGTACCGTCATTGTGCCTAACCTTGCGTTGTGACCTTTGGAAGAAAACTCTTACTGTTACAGACCAATAACTACAGGGGAAGTTATACCTAGCTCTTCAAGTTTATAATCTAAGTTTTTCAAATGGTTTTAGTTCTGTCTGAAATTATTACGTACGGTTTACAGACAATTGAATGTTGATGTTCCTGCTGCTCCTGTTAATGATAATGCTGCTGGAGATGGAGGTGCAGCTGTTGCTGTTGGTGGTGGTGATGCTGCTGTGTAAACCTGTCCGTAATCCGGCTGGTCTAGTTTCAATCATCTGAGCTCGTCCCGAGGAGATATGTCCATATGTGATGTAAGATCTCCACCTGGTCTGTACACACGTGTCTGGTTTCTATTTTCTCTAGTTCCGTATACAAACACAAAAGTGTGGATGAGGCTAATTCGCATGACGGAAAATTTAATTGCAATTAGTTTACGGTGAGCAGCTGATCATGTCAGATGTTGTCATGAGTATTATGTGTTTTGAAGATCTTCCGGGCATTACTGAAGGATGAGAATGTGTGAGATGTGTGACATGACAGGTCATGGATGGAAACCTACAGCATTCTCGGTCTCTGGCGTTTTACGGAAATCTCTGGGTTAGGGATGAAGTGAATTATGTGACCAGTTTCGTGTATCGTTCATAACCATATACTCCATTATTAGAGCTGGAAGATCATTTCTAAGGGATTGTGATTAAGTTGTCTAGATGTCATTTCGTGTGCCCGGCTGACGTGATACCGGTTAACATGAAGACTCTCTCCCTGATTGCTTTATAAACCCGCAATAAAGAGACGATTTCTCAGTTTTTCCGGAACATCTTGATGGTCCCCGTTGGGCAACCATTATTGATATGGTTGTCTTTAAAGATTGATAAATGTTCACAGTATTTCTGTCTTTAGACTATCACAAAGCTTGTTTTTAAACGACTTTTTTAGATATGTATTAGGATGTGTGTAGTATTGGAGGAAGACTGTAGTGCAGTGGACTGTGGCTGCTGATGCCCTCCGTACTGAAGAGGCGGATATGTGGACGGGAGATGGTCTTCCGTTCTTTAGAATAGAAAAATGTAATTATATATTTTTTCACCTCAAATCATAGGAAAAAGACCTTTGTTCACAATGACACATTGCTCAGAGCTATCGTCTGCCGCCGGGGACAAATTTCTGAGGAAAATCTCACGTCATGTTCTGTGTGACCAGAGTTGCAATCGTCCGAGACTTTGAAGGCTGACAAGGGTTTTTATCGCTAGTATGAAGATAAGTATACTGCCTCTACACTTGCTAGAGAAGGGAATGATGGAGTCACAGGCTCTGACTGCAGAACAATCTTCAGCTGTTCAACTTGGCCTTTGTACAGCTGGTACAGCAGACGTGCAGCTGATGCCCATATTTTGTATATAGATATGTATTATCGTGAAGATAATACAACTGTAGGTTTATGATATAAGTGTATATGCTTTCTTAGGATGCAGGTGGACCGACCAGAGAGCGAGCTTTAAGCAGCCACACCTTCCTGTGAGAACTACCACGCGCGTCACAGGTCATGCCACCCCACATGCAGGTCGGTCGTGTCAGCAGTAGTGTTTGTGCATTTCGCTGACAGTTAGGTCGTTAACCTCTCGAGCACAACGGTGCGACCATCACCACAACGAACGACCTTGCCTTTCACCTAACCCTTGAGTCTCAGGTCAAAAAGGCCAAGGGTCGTAGCCTCGTGCTTAAGGGCTGGAAGTGCTACTTATAGTCCTGTGGTAATGTACTTAACTCTCCCATATCACGGGTCACCATCAGGATGGCCAAGTGTTGATGGCTTTATACGTGTATGCGACACATGTTTTGAGTCATAGGTAAGTCGTTATCCAGGTGGTTCCAGGATCGGGAATGTGGACTTGGGCATCGTCCAACCTCAGAGCATACTTCGATAATTTCCCTAAACGGATTTTGTTAATTTTGATAGGAACTTGTTATGTTTACTGAGTGCCTGGGGTCGGGTGATGGGTCATTGCAGGTGTGTCATGAGTACCCTGGGGTCGCATGATGGTGCCGCTGACATGAGCTCAGGTTCTGAAATGAATGAGGAAAATACCAGTTTGAATCTGTTGTTATTTCCCACTCCACCAATCCCTGGGAAATGTGAAGGAAACCAATATATTCTACATTGTAAAAGATGAAAACTAAGATATTTCATACCCATTTATGAATGCAGTTACCTCCAGTGTGTGAGGCCAACACTAGCATGCTACACGAGTCGCCTTTGATCTGACGGTATAAAGCTAAACATAAATTCGTCCCTCGTGTCATGTTTTATCTTCGATCATTATCACGTCAGCGCGTTGGTCAGCCCATGTGACAAAAGTTCAAGATTATGTTGCAAGGTGAAGTCATGTCAGTGTGGCAGGGAAAGCTTCGTCAGGTCAACGTTAAGCAGTGTGCACACAACCAAACGACACACACCACTGTCTTGATCCCGGGATACGTCTAATGTCGTTAGTGTTGTCTTAGTCTTTGAATTACTGTATGTGAGTTGTCTGTATAGCGTTTAATCTCTGCAATCATCAAGGACTTATTTGTTTGGAAGGAGGTGATAATAATAATGATGATAATTATGATGATAATACCGGTGATAATACTAATACTGATAATGATAAACATTTGGATGTAAATCCCTTGCCTTAGTTTCTGTTTAAAACTCGCACATTCACTCCAACTCCTCATTTTTAGTCTTAATCTTTTTTTTTTTTAACAACATTCCGTCCTTTACTTGCCCTTACTTGGTGGGCGTGGCCACGCCTGTTTCCTGCACCAGGTGGCAAGGGGCGTGGCCTGCAACCCCCGCCAGTGTGGGCGTGGTCTGCCTTCTGTTCTAGGGTGGGCGTGGCCTGCAACCCCCAGCAGTGTTGGCGTGGCCTCCCCTTTGCTCCAGGGTAGGCGTGGCCTACCTCCCCCACCAGTGTAGGCGTGGCTATGGTCTCTCTCTTCCACCTGGGTATAACGATGCTCTAAACACCCCTAATCCCCGTGGGAACCTAGATATATATTTGAATAAATTATATGGAAGTTTCAATGATAAATGGATAAAGAAATCAAGGAAAGTAAACCGTAAATAGTGAAATCAAAGTTCACGCGATTGTATGTAAATATTACCACATGAAAGACAGAATGATGCCGACAATCATCCGTTGAAAGGTACACATAATACGGACACGATGAACTCAGTTCATTTAAGACCAACCTCCCCTTCTCCAACCCTGTGATCCAGTATGGCGTCCCAGTTACTGTAGTGTAGCGTCAGATGTCACCTCTGGTCTCATAATGCTAGTGAGGCGGGTGTTGTCGGGAGCTGGGTGAGGTGTGCGCCAGACAGCAGCAGCTGACCTCACGACAGCCTCCAGCTGAACCGATTTCCCTGAGTCACGCTACTTTGGCGACCCTCTTAGTCACAGTGGGTCAGGCTTTTTCACCTCACTCCGCCAGTGACCATAATTATGTCTGCAGATTATCGCAGAAGTAAAGGAAATTCTGTTTCATGAAAGTTTCTTTTCTTTGATTGAATCAGGTCCCTCCCCCCCCCCCCATCATGTATTTCGTTTGAAATACAAAAAGGTTAATGAAAAGGAAACGACGAGGGAAAACGTTTACGAGATTTGGAGGAAGTGAAAAACCTGTCTTTTAAAAATTGCCAGGTCATAGTTATTGGGAAAAAGTGAAAGGGTAGAGCTCCGAAGCTTCGACGTGTAGAGAAAGAAGCAGTCATCGAAACGGCACACCCTTGAGTTGCCGATGGCCATACAATAATCATGTGACGCAGCAGCTTGCCGAGTATTGCGCGGTCTAGCTAGTGGTGGGGGTACACAAGCAACCAGCTCTCAGGTGCATAAACCAAAGTAATACCTATAGAAGAGGGAAAGTGAACCAACATTGCGGCGTAGGGCAAGTGGTTTAAGTTCTAAAGTTAATCTGGGAGAGTTGATAAGTCGGACCGCTTTCGACTCGACTCTGTCAAATATGGATGCAGAGCTAGAGCCGCCCCAGATGTGAGAACCATACTTCATACAAGGACGAATCAATCTTTTGTACAAACGGAACAATTTTTCTGAAGAAATTTTGACGTCTAAACAGGGCTCCCAATTTCTTAAAAGCAGCCTTGGCTATTTCCGTAATGCGGGGTTTCCAAGATAGAGTGAATCTTACAGTAATACCAGGTATGTTCGTTGAGTCAAGGGGTGGAATTACAGAACCGTCAAAGGAAAGAGGAAAGTTATGGGTAATTTTCGATAGAGGTGGGTTGAAATACTTGGAGATATTAAAATTAACCAGGTTCCTTGTACCCCACTGATATATCCTGTCCAAGTCCGAGTTTATTGAGGAATCTGTCTCGAGACGAGATGCAGATCGAGTGAGAGAAGGTGCAGAAATGAATGATGTGGATGAATGCAGTGTCGAGTCGTCAGCATATGAGTACATTTGGTTATTGATAGAAGAAAGGAAATCGTTGATAAAAAGGAGAAAAGGTGTCGGAGACAGGACAAAACCTTGAGGAACACAGCTGTTGTTGGAGAAAGGGGGAGAGGCTGAGCCATCAACAACACGGAGATGGATCAGCCAGAGAGGAGGCTAGATATGAGGGAGCAAAGTGAGGGAGGGAAGCCAAAAGAGGGGTATAACAATGGGAACTACATAGGATTCTCCAAAATTTCTCAGGGATGATAACTAGACATTAGTAAAATGGGAAAGATTATCACCAGTGGATCTCGCCTCACGGAAGCTATACTGGTGATTAGAGAGACGACCGTGATTATCGAGGTGTTTAAGGATATGGGAGATGAGGAAGGATTCAAAGACTTTGGAAATGATAGATGTCAAAGCAATAGGATGATAGTTGGAGGGGTCAGAACGATCACCCTTCTTAAAGGATGTGATCTATCAACGCATGTTTCCAAGAAGGAAATGTTTTGGTTTTTAAACAGAAACGGGACAGACGAGCAAGTAATGGCACAAGTTCAGAGGCACGCTCTCAGTACACTGGAATGGATGCCATCAGAACCATAAGCCTTGTTTGTGTCTAGAAAAAGAAGCGCTTTTCGAACAGTTCGAAAAGAGATTACGGTAACATACATAGGATTAGTAAGAGGAGCATCAGGGGGCGAGGGAATGTTGGAGTTATTCAAAGAAGAGTATGAGGAGAAACGAGGACCAAAGACAGTTGTTTTATCTACGGGAGAGACAGCTATAGTATCGTCAGAGCGGAAGAGTGAGGGAAAGGTAGAACGACAGAATTGTTAGAGATGCCCTTAGCTAAAGACCAGATAGACCTATCAGTGGATGACGAGTAGAGGTTATCGCACCTCCTTTGAATAAAGGAACGCTTCGCCTTATGGATAACGTGCTTGCAGTGATTACGGGCGGTGATTAAAGCTGAATCGGAGCCACAGGAAAGAGTTTTTCTAAGCCCGATATGCCTGAATGGCCTCAGAACAGGAACGGTTGAACCATGGATTGGAGGAAGAGGTGATAACTGCTTCCATTCCCGCAAGAATAACCTCAGTTATGCGTTTGGCGGAGACAGAAGCATCACCACCCACAGACATCAGTATCATAACAGATGGTCGCGTCAGGGATGAAGGCTGGCATGGTACTCCCAGCAGACCCTGCCACGTTCCACCAACTGTGTGGCCTATCGCTCAGACCATACTTGACTAAGTTCCCGGAATCGATGACACATATTCCAGCGATGTTTATTGCAAGTTGGCAGCTGCTGGTACTTTTCCTTGCGTCTGAAGCGTCTTCCAGTCATTAACGAGTTCTTCAACTCATCCTCGAATCTCCTAGCCTGGGTGTCCGTAATCAGAGCGTCTTCACCCGGGAGACGGGTCTCGGGTTCCATTCCACGCCTGAGAGATGGGTCTCGGGTTCCATTCCACGCCTGAGAGATGGGTCTCGGGTTCCATTCCTCACCAGATAGCTGCATCACAGGTTTCCGTCCTCTCTTGAGACTTGACTCGGGCTCCCTTTCTCGTCTGATGGCTGGGTCTCTGGGTTCCCGTCTTCGCCTGAGGGCTGGGCGTCAGGTCCCTATCCTTACCCGACAAAAGATAGGGCCATCTGAGGATGTGGGTCGGACTCCAGACCGAACTTTATATGTAGATGGTAGTTTAGGGCGGGTTCGATAAGTGAGTGGCCTCAAGGCGAAAGTATACGTCTGCACTGGACATCCTGGAGGACCACGGTACTACGTAGATGCTGAGCCTTCCCCAGAATGTGAAATTCGCTGGCTCGAGTAACACGGAGGTCGACACGATAGCGTGACCTGTGAAGTCAAACTCTTTTTTTTTCTTACTGTCAGAAAAATGTTCTCGCACGTGACTTTACATGACTTTGACACACATGTATTGGTCACGGGAGGTAAGACGCTGGTTGGCAGGTGGTCATGGCGGCGCCCTTGGCTTTGCATAAGATCGTGTCAGCCGATGAATGAATCTCAGGAATGTGTTCTGGAAATTTTATCTTCATCGGTTTCATTTTCACATTATCTTATATATGTATATGGCGGTGATTATGAGCAACCGAATGATGTCTGTCCATCAAGATTTAAATCACCGGTCTATTTGAATGGGGACGCTGTTGCTGTGCTGAAGATGAGATCAATACATCAGGTCAGCAGCTCTTGTCAGAAATGTATTAATCTAGGATTCAGCTTCTATCGTTTGATAATAAATAAGAACATGACAAAATGTTTCAAGAGCAAATAACAGAAGACCTCAAGGTGTATGACGAGGTAATATCTGCTGGAGGATAGTGCATGGGAAGGACAGATAAAAGATGTGATGTTCTATGATTGATTGGTCAAACACAGGGGAATGGACTTAACCATGGTATTGATTCTTAGTAATAACGTTATTGATAATGAATCTAATATGAGTGGCAAGCCATTATTAGACGTAAAAGAAGAAAAATGTCTTAGAGTGATTATCATTACTGACCTAAAACACACACAAACACACACACACATGAGAAAAAAACAATTCCTGGTTGCACATGATAAAGCCAGACGAAGGCTAGGTTACTTAACCAAACTATTAACTGTGAAATAAAGGATAGTATACTCACTAATACGTCCTAGTCAGACATCATCTAGAATAAACTGTTCAGTGTTGATCACCAAACTTCATCAGAGTTGAAGAGGAACTAAAACGAATTCAGAGAAGAGGAACAAGAGTAATTCTGTCTCTCGGCAATAAGCCTTATGAAGAAAGATTAAGAGACCTGGAATTATTCTAAAACGAAAAAGAAAAAAAGATCTAGAGAAGATTTAACAAAAGTCTTCAAAATACTGAACAATTTCAAGAACAGAACATATCAAAATTCCTTCATTGTAAGTGGAAATTCAACAGCCAGAAATAATGGCATTGAATTAAAAGAAAGGGGATGGAAAAGCAACATGGGCACAAGCTTCCCACTGTAGAGTTGCAGAACTTTGCGTGCCCTGTTTACATGTCGAAACTTCTCTTTTGAACGGTTGCTCTGTTTATACAGGGATTGATTCGACTTTGTATTGAGTGTTGCTCTCACATCTGGGGTGGTTCTAGCTCTGTGTGCTTGGTTGACGGAGTTGAGTCGAGGGCGATCCGACTTTTAAATTGTCCCAGGCTAACTTTCAAACTTGACCCCTTTGCCCTGCGCCGCGGTGTTGGTTCTCTTTCCCTCTTCTATAGGTATTACTTTGGTTTATGTTCCCGAGAGCTGGCTGCTTGTGTGCCCACACCACTAGCTATACCGCGCAATACTTAGCAAGCTGCTGCGTCACATGATTACAGTGCGGCCGTTGGCAGCTCAAAGGTGGGCTGTTTTGATGACTGCTTCTTTCCCTACACGTCGAAGTTTTGGAACTCTCTCCCTTCTTCTGTCTTTCCCAATAACTATGACCTGGCACATTTCAATAGAGAGGTCTTTCACTTCCTCCAAAATTCGTAAATACTTTCCCTTGTCTTTCCTTTTTCCGTTTCATAATTCTCTCTATATTTGAATTAAGGCCCGACCTTGATGTGGACTTCTGTCCGTGACTGGAGCCTTCAACATAAAAAAAGAAATGACAGTTATTTTCTGGACAGTAATAGTGCATGGAAAGGACAGATAACAGAAGACTGATTGTCAATGAAAAAATTATCTGCCTGAGGACTGCACATGGGAAGGGCGGATAACATAAGACCTAATGGTCTATGGCGAGTTGATCTGTTGGGGAAGAGTACACGGGAAAGACACATAAGGTAAGACCAGATGGGCTTATCCCCTGGAGGATAATAATGCCATCCCTTATTCCTAACTTGTAGAGATGGAGATAGGAGTTTGTGTTTAAAGGAATGTTTAAGAGTCGAATGTACTGTACAGTCACATCGGAAACTGAAGTAGAATATCGTTTCTTGCCATTGATCTGTTGTCAGGTATGATGGAACAGATAATCAACTGAACACAGGAACACAAGAGAAGAAAGACGATCAGACTGTGGCTGGAGTGGCCCGGTAGGACGTCACCCGTCACCCACCTCAGGTCGTGGCCCGTGGCTGTGAGGCAGCGGTTGGCAGTTGGCGTCTGTCTGTGCCACGGTGTGGTGGTCCCGCGATCTGTGTCCCGGGCTGGTGGTATAGTCTCATCTGTGGTCCATGCTGTGTGTTGGCCCCGCGGCCTGCGTCCCGTACTGCTGTCGTCCACTTCTTTGTGGCTCATAATGTGTGTTGGTATCCTAGTCTGTGACTCTGTTCTGGTCAATATATATATATATATATATATATATATATATATATATATATATATATATATATATATATATAAAGTGATGTGCGTGCGTCAGTGTGCAGAGAGTTTAGGGCGCATGAGTCGTAAGTGGTGGGTGCCATCGATGTGGTACTTGCATCGCGGACATGAGGTATCTTGGGACAGGTTGGAATGGTATGCGTGGTGGTGTAGGGATGGATGATATCGAGAGCGTAGAATGGAAGAGTGTGGCTCGTGTTTGTCTGGGTGGCCTCTGGTAGGTGTATGTCTGGTGAGTTGGAGTTTAAGATTTAGTTGGGTGGGCTTCTTCCTGCTCTGTGAGTTTTTTCAGTCTCCTGATTGTTGAAAATAGGAGAATCTGTGAGTAGAGGAGATTACTGTAGCGTGAGGTAAGGATGAGCTTTTTGATTCTAGTGAGGGGTATATGTGGTGGTGAATAGTCATGGAGTGGTCAAGGTTTTGGTGGGTTTTATGCCGTTGCTTAGAAATGAGTGCCGAGCATGTTGAGAAGAGATTGCATTAGGGGAATCGTTGATTCACTTTTTAGGTGTTGAGTGTTTGTGGTAGCAAGGTAGCCAGTCGTTGTTCTGAGTGTACTATTTGTGAGGTTTGCAGCCTCGTTATATTTGATTTGAGAGAACGGAAGACCAGGTGGGTGAGTCTCAGTTTAAAGTAGAGCAGATGAATAGATTTCTTTTCCAAATCTGTTGCCAATTAGTGTACTGAGAGCATTTAGTTTTATGTGTTGCTTTTATGTTGATGTTATGGGTGATTTTTGTGTATATCATATGTATCATATGTGTCGTCTAGAACCAATGGTGTTTTGTTCAGTGAAAGTGATTATCCATTTTTGATGACTGGAAAGTGTAAATTGGATTCGTCTCTGTCTGTAGTTAAAAGAGTGGATGAAGACGTGTGTGGTGGTGCAGACATTCTGTTCAGGGTGAGCTATTATTCCAACTGTGATTATAATGTAGTGCCAGAGGTTTGTTGCTGGTATTGTGGTATCAGGGTGTTGTGACGTAGCTATGAAGTCGTCTGTATGTGAATGGACCTTCATATTGTGGTTTACTGGAGGTAATGGAAAGTCGTGTAGGGAGAGATTAAAGAGTAATGGAGAAAGAACCGCTCCTTGGGGAATTCCGAATCCATTGTGAGTGACTCTAACATGGCGGCCTTCTCTGAAATTGGTCAATTGCATTTAGTCATTGTTGTGGAGGGTGGTGCTAAGTGTCTTTCGTTTGAGGATGTGTCGAGAGACAGTGCATAATGCTTTGTTGATGTCTATTACCCCTAGTACTGTGTGGCGGAAGGGTTGTGGTTGGTTGAAGCCATTTAGCATATCTGGCGTGAGGTCAGTCCGTAGCGTAGTAGTGGTAGGGTAGTGGGGTCTGAAGTCTGTTGTGTGGTTGAGAACGGGATGTTTTGCTTGATTTTGTTGTGGGTTAGTTTTCACAGAGTTTGGGTGTCTAAGATAGGCATTATATAGGGCAATAGTAGGAGACGGAGTTGGGTGGTTTGGAGAATTTTATGAGTAATATTTTGTTGGTAAGTGTCCAAATGTTAGGGATTTTGTTGTATAGCGACGGGAGTGGTTAGAGATATCTGTAAGTACTTGGATTGCCAAAGGGCCAAAGTATATCATGTGGAAGTTCAGTGTGTTGTCACGGCCCGCGGCAGAAGTGTTCTTTAAGGTTTCAATCGCATTTCCTGGATCAGTGTGAGTGAATCGTAGGTAGGCACTTTTCTGCATGGATTATATGCAGGCCTTTCCTGACTTCCCTGTTCAGGTGTGAGGCTGTTTGTGAGTGATTTGTTTATGAGCAGGTTTGTGTGTTCTTTGGGGGAAGGGATGTCACTGGGATGGGTCAGGCGGGCTTCATGAGTGGAGGCTGGGTTGGTGGGGTGTGTGTACCTTCTTTCACGTGGGCCAGAGTTGGTTGTTGTGGGTATTGTGGTTCCTCATACCGAGGAAAGTGTGCCAGTGTTCAGGTTGTCTTTCGGTGATCAGGTCAGTGATGGTAATATTTAGAGCCTGGATTTGTTCTCTGATTTATGTTTACGGTGATTGGTTCTGCATGAGGTGGTTTCTTTGCTCCTATGTGTAACTTGTGGGGAGAAATTTTGACTGTATTTCTTTCTGTGTCCTTGTGGTAGGTGGTTTTTGCTAGCTTGGTTGGAGATATTCATGAAATGTGAGACTGCATGATCTAGGAATGAGAAATCACTTACATTTAAGTTCTGGAAATTTGCTTCCATTTACTGTGTGAAGGCTGGCAAGAGCGCTTTCCCATAGTTTGTGTAAGTCTTTTCTGTGGTTATATGGATTGGGTGGGCCAGGTGGGGTATTATCAGGATAGGCAGGTGGTCCGACGTCAGTTCGTTTAGTACTAAGCGCTCCAGATGTCTCGTGGATGTAGGGCTGGTGAGCAGGTTATATTGGCGATCTCGGCTGCTGAAGGTGATGGGTTGAGAATCTGGTGAGCTGGTTGCGCAGGTCAAGGATATTGAGAGGTTGCTGAGCCATGTGGGATGGTGGGCTTTGAAATCTCGTAGATGAACGTTAGGTATGCTGGTCAGGTTTTGCTCTTAGGGAGTATATCTAAAGGGGCATATGGAGGGGCGAGGTGTGTGGATGTTCATTATGTTGAAGTGAGTACTGTGAATTTCTGTGGGGATGCAGAAGGTGAGTATGCCAGGGTTGTAGTAGCTTGTGTAGTGATGGGGCATTGTGATGTGACTATTAGGTCATCTACGGTATGGAAGGACTTTCACACTGTGGTTTACGAGAAGGAGGGAGGTAATATATATATATATATATATATATATATATATATATATATATATATATATATATATATATAT
>JAYMFT010038408.1:0-15708 GCA_038088735.1 Panulirus argus | reverse complement strand
CACGTCGAAGCTCTGGAACTCTCTACCTTCTCATGTCTTTCCCAATAACTATGACCCGGCTCATTTCAAGAGACATGCTTTTCACTTTCTCAAAAATTTGTAAATACTTTCCCTGTCTTTTTTTCCCCCTTTCTCGATTCTCTCCATATTTCAATTAGGGCCCGGCCTTGATGTGGGCATTTGTCTGTGACTGGAGCCTTCAATATAAGAAAAAAAAAAATTGCTTATATCTGACAAATCTGCTTGGTTTCTTTTATGATGCACTTAACATGTATAGAGAAAGTTTAGCAGTTGGTGTCATGTATCTAGATTTTCAAAAAGTTTTTCATAAGGTTCCAGATCAAAGGTTACATGCAAAAACTAAGTCACATGGCACTGATGGAGTTGTACTTCAGTGGATAGAAAATTGGTTGATTGGCCATAACAAACAGTTGTGATTAATGATCAATCTACAGAATGGTTAGAAGTAACAAGTAGAGTGCCACAAGGATCAGTTTTGGGACTTGTTCTCTCTCAAATATATTAATGATATTGATTGTGGGCTGCATTGCAAGATATCAAAATTAGCCGATAATACAAAGCAAGGAAATAATCATATAAATAAACTTAAATGTCTACAGCTTCAAACTGATGGACTAGGATCTTAGGTGGCCAATGAATTATAGTATTGGTAAGTGCAAAATTTTACATGTCAATGGCTAAAACAAAAAGGTGAGCCACAGTATGAATTCTTTTGAACAGCAAAAGGTAAATGAGGAAAAGGACTTGGGAATATTAATCTCTAGTGACCTAAAATCAAGTAAGCAGTGCAAAGAAGCAGTGAAAAGAGCAGACAAATTTCTAGATTCATAGGTAGAACCTTCAAACTTAAGTTCAGGGAAATCATCCTTACTCTTTACAGTTCGTTGGTTCAGCCCATCTTCATTATAGTGTCCAGTTTTGGTCACCCTACCAATAAAAAGACATAGAAAGAATGGAATGAGTGCAGTAACATGCCACGTAAATGATTCCTGGGCTGAGAAACAAATTCTAAAAGATCAGATTAAATGAATCTATTTGGCTTACAAGAATTCAAAATTATCAATGGTTTTGTTAATCTTGAGCTATTACTTTACTTAAGATTTGATTCATCTGATTTCACTCATAGTGATGGATACATATTCGTGGGCAAACATTTTACCTTGAATGGGAAAAAGTACTTTTCTTTAACAGGACTGTTATCATAAAGGATGATATGCCAATTAAAGAAGTTGAATAGACTTCATAAATTTTTTGCTTCAAGTCCACAAATTTCATTAATTGTGCCTCCTTAGTCACACTGACAATATGCAGGTTGTCCTCTTTGAATGATCTATATGCCTTCTAACTTTTACCACATTAATCTGAGAGTTTCTGATATATCTTTTACCATCACAGTCACCTTCAAAAGGGGGATGGTTTCCAGCTCCCTCCTTCCATCCCTCTTAGTTGCCTTTTACAACACACAAGGAATATGTAGGTAGAATTTTTTCTTCCCTATTCCCAGAGAACATGCAAGAGGATGAAAAGCAGGTATGGAAGAGAGTAAACTGAAATGATGTGGCATTCATGAGGTGATATGCTGTCAATGAAATGAACCAGGGCGTATGAAGCAGCCAGGGGAAACCAAGGAAAGGTTCATGAAGACTGATTATAATTAAATATTTGTACTGCATAGGGAGAGAGTTTTACACTCTTTGGGCCCCATCTGTAAAAAATTCTCTATCATACTACTACATAAGTCTGTGTATGCTCTCTGCATCAACCATGTCCTCACTCATTCTGTTTCAGTCATCCACCATTCTTATGCTATAAAAGTACTCCTTTACATCTTTTTTTAACAAGTTTTTTGCTAAATTTCATGTTATGCCCTCTAGTAACTTTACCCTTATGTCTCTTCAAGAACTGTTCACTGTCCACATCATTGCTTTTAAACTTCATGGTTGTGATCAGGTCACCTTTCACTCTTTTCTGTTCCAAAGGTTGACATATTCAAAGCCTTTAGCCTTTCTTTGTAATTTAGCTCTTAATTCAGATACCATCTTTGTGGACCTCCTCTGGACCTTCACTAGTATCTCTTTGTGCTTCTTTAGTTGGGGTGACCAAATTTGAGTAGCATATTTCAGTTTTGGTCTTAAGTATGACATGAACAGCTTGCCAAATACTTCCTTTTATTTCCTTGGCTCTTTTACACTCCTTTGGCAAATTTGAGATTTGCCGGAGGACAGTCTCCTGTACTATTCTCCTAATGTGGGACTGTGGTAATAGGTTAGGGATGATGCCAACTCCCAAGTCCTTCTCAAACACTCAGTCTTGTAGCTTATTTCCTACTGGATGATAACCATATTGAGGTCTTCTTTCACTTCACCCCATTCTCAATATATCTTCTAGGGCTGAATTTCATCAGCCATGTATCAGACCAACTATGGAGTATGCTTAGATCCCCTTGTTAGCTGGTGCAATCCTCCTCACTTTTCACTTCCCTCATGATTTTTGCATCTTCTACAAAGATGTTCAAGTAGGAGTCCATCCTTTAAGGCAGGTCATTCTATGGATCAAGAAGAGTAATGGTCACAAAACAGAACCTTGGGGCACTCCACTAGTAACCTCCATCCATTTGGAGAAGGCTCCTGTGACATATGTCCTTTATTCTCTTCCAGTAAGATAGTCTGCTGTCCATCGGAGAAGTCTCCCCCTTATGCCTGCCTGCTTGGTATTCCAGCTTCTTAATCATCTTCCCATGCAATACTGTGTCATAGCTTTCTGACATGGTCACAATATAAACAAACTAGCCAACCTTCCCTTTTGTATACAACAGGGCTCAATTCCTCATAGAAATCTAAGAGATTAATTATACATGACTTTCTTTCCCTAAAACCATGTTGCCTCACGCTTAGGTAATTTATCCTTTGAAGAAAGTCATCCATTTCCTTTCTGATTGACTTTCCCAGTACCTTATACACAATATCTGTAAAGGAGACTAGTCTGTAGTTCAGGTCCTCTTCCAAGTCTCCTTTCTTATAAATCTGCCATTTTCCATTTGTTTGGCACTTTGCCTTTTTTCAGTAACATCTTGAACAGTACTTCACGAGGTTTGTCTGACATATCTAAACACAATTTCAGCACATTAGGTTAATATTGTAAGGACCATGAGCTGTATATGAGTCAAGACCTTTTAGTATTTTATTCGTTTTTTCTAGAAACTTCAACATTTTCCAAAGTCTCCTCCTTATCTCATCTCACTAGCGATAGAGCTATAGAATCTTCCATTGTGAAATCATTTTGACATCATCCTTAACTATTTTTTCTCTGAACTCCTTTTGACTAATTCATGGAAAAGTTTGGATTTTCACCTGCTGTATCCAAAATATTCTTTCAAAATTTCTGTTTTTCTTTTCTTATCCTGCTTTATTCATTACTTACCCTCTTATACCTTGCATAAACTGGCTGGCTGGAGTGTCACCTATACCTACAACATTGCACATCTTTAAGCTCCATTGGCTTTTTGACAGTTTTGACGGAACCATTTTTCCCAGTTTCTAAACCTTCCCTCTGTATTTGAGGCTAGAAGTACAGTTGCACTAAAAAGTCTCAACCCCCCAGGGTCCTAAGTATTTGGAAATGATCACACATTAGAGATGTGGAGCAGCTTGGTATGGTTGGTAAGTCTAACTGTGAGCTGCATCCTATGAAGGCATGATAACTGCACTATACAATTTTTTTGTCATAGAATAGAATGATTTGGATAAAATATAACATCATATGTAAAACCAGTAACAATTTCCTGCAATGGTGTTCACAAATTAATTGTTAAAATATAATGTCTTGCAATGTAAGGGTTGAGTTGCCAAACAGGACTATAATACATGATTTGCTAAGCTGAGGTGACACTGGAGCAGGCTCAAAAAAATATGAACCTGACAAATCGGGTACTCTGTTGATTTGCAGAGCAAGTAACTTCAAATAACTTACTTTGTCATATGATTATACAGTGACAGTGATCAACTTCATATCCATATCAACTAGCATCACCCACATGACAGCCAAGCTGTGTTTCTAATGACTACATATTGGACACAATAATGATACATAACCTATGGCTTCATCGTCTTGGTCGACATATCATATAGACGATGGACTGACCACTCATAGCCCCCTCCCAACCTCCTTCATACCAGATGCCTTGACTCCGTATTTCTCCCAAACAGTCTTAGGGCTATAGCACATACTTTAACAGTATTATTACAGCACAATGCACTCAGTCAGCAGTAACAATGTGATCTAGCTGTTCCAATAAATGCATATTTTGTAGCAATATTTCAATGCCATTGTCAACAGGACCTCAGTTATTACGAACCAATGCTGATAGTAGCTCATTTCTGGTATCATTTATCAATACAGTTTCAGCATTATGTTATTATTATTACAATTGTGTTACCATCCACAGCTAGTGTAAGAGCAATATCATATTTTCTTTCTAGCCCCACCATGTTGTGCTGTAATCATTACCAAGCAACTAACATTTGTCCATGTCGTCTGGCAGTGCATGGCTGCATGCTTAAAGTATCCAGCATGTCGTATGGTAAATAAGTTTTGCCTAAGCAATTTCAGCAGCAGTTAAACCCACTGAATGACTGTCATTCATATAATTATCTCTATATCAACATTATCATATTACTCTCCTGTCGATGATGCAGAGTGATTCACATGCAATTCAAATGCCAGAAATGAGTAACTGCACTAACTGGCTGCTGTCAGCGAGGATAGCAGGCCTACCAACACACCAGGCATCACACATAGTGATCAGAATTGTTTGTCCATTGTTTCATAGTGTATCAATGAGAAAAGGGGAAGAGGCTTTTTGGTGCAATTGTACACATGATCTCATTCCTTCATTATAAATTTCTCAGCATTTCTCATCATAATACCCTAGCTTCTGAACTCCAAATTCCAATCTGTGTTACCATTGGAAATTCTTAAGTTCTGTGTAGCTTTCACAATTATATCTCCTCCTTAAGTCCTGTCTTATCTTTGCTCTTTTAACTTTCTCGTTTATCACATAATCAACCTTAAGCATTATGTGATCACTTTTCCCAAGAGGTAATCCTCAGATGTCGCAAGATCTATAAAGCTTAGAAATAAAGTCTACAAGCTTAAGAAATCAAGCAGTGACCCAAATCTTGCAACACAATAAAACACAGTTGGGAAAAAGGTAAAAAGACTTATGATGCAAGCCAAGACAGAGTATGAAATTGGTATTGCAAGAGATAGCACTAGACACCCTAAAGGTTTTTATAAATATATTAATGGCAAGAACCATATATAAGGAGTATGGAATACGTTGTGGATGACAAAAGCATACTAACAACCCTGCAAACTTTTTCACTTCTGTTTTTACATAAGAAAGCAGTGACATGAATTTTAAGACCAAAGAACAGCACAAATACAATACCAGAATTTACCATCACAGCTAAGTACAAACACAGACAGATAAGATGAAGACTAATTAAAGTTCAGGTCCAGATAATTTATATCCATGAGTAATTAAAAACATCAAAATATAAAATTGCCAAAACACTGACCTGTGTAGACTTCCAGAGTCAATTATTAGAAATATAATCATAGCTTACCAGGGACAACACAATCTGATTAATAATACACTGCATGAGTTTAGAAGGTACAGATCATGCTTTACAAACCACATGGAATTTAACCTTAAATTCAGTATCCATGACAGGACTAAAGCAATAGATATTTATATTTCTGGACTATCAAAAAGCATTTTACAAACTTCACCACAATAAATTGATGCTTAAGTCAGGGCCCTGGGAATTACTGGTTGTATAGGTACTTAAACTGGATTAAGCTTGGTTATGTAATGGGAAACAAAGAGTCGCAAGGCATGGTGAACCCTTACCATTGTCACCTATAACTAGTGAAGTCCCCCAAGGGTACATATGGGACATATACTTTTAATCATTTATGTTGATGACAGTGATCTAGGGCTGAATAATCTTGTGTCCAAATTTGCTACATTGATTTAAGATAGCCTTCGATAAAATATAGTTGAATGGTCTAGGAAATGGCAAATGCCATTTATTGTTAGTAAATGCAAGTAAGAGACCTCGAATAGAAATTTAGTTATGAATTGATGGGCAACAAGGTAAAGAACAACCCCTTGTGGGAGAGATCTAGGAGCTACTGTCTCCAACAACTTCAAATTTTCCCAACATTGTAACAGAGCTGCTAAGAAAGCAAATAGAATGTTTGGATTTATTAACAGAAACTTTACATACAAAATCAAGAATGTGGCTTTGCCACTACACTCAAGTGTAGTTAAACTCCACCTCCAATAAATAGTGTAGTTCTGGAACCCTCACATAAGATATTCCTAAATTGGAAAAAGTGCAGGGAAGAGATACTAAATTGGTTATTTCCTGCATAACAAACCATGTGAAGACATTGTGCACACATTGAATGTGTTCTCTCTAAGCAATGGGTGGTTGGTTCTAAGGCAAGTTAAGAGAATGTTTCAAAATACTTAAAAGATTCAACAATGTTGGTATAGTATATTTCTTTATAGTCACATCAGTGCTACTAACAAGGGGGAATGGACTAAAACCTAGGGATCAACCTTGAGATCAGTGGGTTAATCTGAACTAAAACAGTTAATGTGTTCAGAATTTGGCTTGATCATAACCTCTTACTCTCCAGTATTGAATAATTCTTTTGAACAATCATCATAATGTACTAGCTTATCAAGCTACCTCCTCAACCAATGGTCATGCTTTGGCCATGCTGCAGTAATGCACCATCATTAATTAACCTGTGTAGCCTTCTTTAAGGGAACAAGAAGGAATTATTGTATAATCCTTCAACAACATGAGTCATATAGACATGGTAAGTCATAAAACTGGAGCTCAAAGTTTATCTTATCATAGTCTTTATAACAAGAAATGAAAAGATGCAGGACATAACCTCATTCATTCTAACTTCTGACTTTGCTATAAAAATTTTCTTCATGGAAATTAGTCCTGTACAGTATTTTTTTACCTACTTCCTGTCTTGTAAGTTGCCAGAAGGAGGGGAGGTTAGGGAGAGATCCTTTGCTTTACTGTCCTTTTCTTCTACTACTTTTAAGGGGACTGCATCTTTTTCAGTAGTTACGCCCACACTGCCTTGCTTGAACCTTGGGTCTGTGTATCTATGTAACTCTTGCTCCTTTCACTTTTATCACTTATATACTTTTAGTTTCTCTTTGCTCACCTTCTCCATGGATAATCTATTCTGGCACATCCCGGTCAGCTGTCAGTCGTACGTCACTTACTATCACACCTCTCTCTTACATTATCACTCCTCACACATCCAACCTGCCTCACACCACATATGATAAGAGTGTTAAAGTTTCTTTCATGATACTGTAATATCTTTAGTCCAATAATGCATCATTACAAGACAACCTCTAAATACAGTAAACCCTCGATTTAATAGACTAATAAGGGGGAAGGGGTGTCCGTTAATGCTGAAAGTCCGTTAAATCGAATGTAACCTATTTGGGCCATTTTTAATACAATATACAGTTCACACACTTTCTTTTAACTCCTCCATCACATGATGCCATTTTGAATTGTAAGGATTGCAGAATTATTTAATAAATAAAGTCACAATACTCTGTATACAAACTGACTGCACAATAGTTTGAGGCAGCCTGAGACCAAAACAAAGTGAGTTTAACCATCGTTAACAAAAACAAAAGCAATATGAAATGCACGTGGTGCAGCGTCTGATTTTTTTTTTCCAGATTGTTATTAATTAATGTATTGGTATTTGCCTGGTCCGCTAAATCTGAAATCCATTATATCAGGGTCTATTAAATTGAAGGTTTACTGTATATACAAATTGCTCCTAGCTACTATGTTAAATTTGAACATGAAATAATTCTGTTCATTTCTACTGGTGACTAATGGAATTCATAGTGTTCATTTACAGGAATTATACAATCCCAGGACCCTTTTTATGGGGCCCAAAAGGCTTCAAGGCTGTCTTCTAGTTTGGAGAAGGAAAATGAGGAACTCCTTTGGAGCTAGAAGTTCTTTGGCAGGACTGAACTTCTTTTCATCCATCAGCCATGATACAGTCATACCAATGGTGACTTTTCATTCATAAGATGGTAGAGTGGTAACATCCTCATGTTCAAATACAATGCAGTTTGTGATTAGGAGTTTAGATGATTCATGTGAAGTTACATTAAAGACTTTTTAACTGAGCATTTTATCTATAAATGAGTTTATTGTAGGTGGGTTCTGACATTTCTTGTCATGTGATCTTTCAAAGCAGGATTCATTAAGAGTCAGAAACACAAACGATAGCCTTACTTGCACACTTCCACTCTCCTTCATACAATGAAAATATTACTCTATCATTAGGCCTTCAGCACATTACTGTACAAGGACCTCTCAATTTATGCGATTTATGTTCCAGAAAATAGTCACTTAAATCAAAAATATGTACATCAAGTAATGTAAGTCATGGATATTAGGGGGTTTCATTATTTAAAGGACAGTACCAAATATCATAACATTGAAAAATACAGTATACATGTATCAGGAATTACAAAACACTATAATATGTATACTAGTCAGTGCATTCTATCAATGAAAACAGGAAATAAACTTGAAAGCCTGGTGCACTCTTCTCTTTATGAGAAATGCACTTTCTCAAAAAACATTCTCTTTCAAAATAAACCTGTCTCGTCCACATTAAAAATCTGCTTAGGAGAACTACCATCTTCTTCGATAATGGTCTTGAAGGTTTCTGGGAAATTTTCAGCAAGTTACAAAAGCAGAATCAGCCTCACCAGTCATCTTCATGTTGTGGTCACTGCAGCATTTCCTAAAATTTGTGATCCAATCATGACTTAACTTAAAATGTCTTCAGTGCTCCTTCTTCTCCTGCCAAGTCATCATATATATGAACTGGGTCTTTGCTTTTATCACAAGCATGCTGACAGAAACATTTTCATGAGTTTAGTGTTTGATCCATGTGCTTAGTATTTGTTTCATTCTCTCTATCACTGATTTTTGGGAATGCAAGGTCGTGAATGCAATGATTAATTTTCCTTTCTTAGCACTTTCCTTGATCTTCTCTACACTATTACGAATAATCTGTAAAGCAGATTCACCAAGTCTAAGGGGAAGTTTGATATTATACCTCTCTCATAAAATTTTAGCACATTCATCTTAACCTCAATAGTGATGGCTTTATCCTTCCTAGAACAAGCTCACTGGTACCAAGAGAACTTAAAAGACACTTTGTCAGCATGATGCAAAGGGCAAAATACATGCAAAATATAGTATACTGCAGCACAAAATACTGTAGCACTCTGTAACTTTAGACAGTATCCACACTATGTGTATATGCACTTCTCGCATGGCACTGCCAATGCCACACCACTGCGCTGCTAGCCCAGTGATCATGTTATTTCAAACCCAAGTCTGTGTAAATTAAAAAAAATTTGCAAATGGACCATGTGCATTATTCTCAAAATGGCACAAATCAAATATGCATGAATTGAGAGATACCTGTACCCTCAAACCATGATGTTACATAGACTGCATTACAGCAGTAGTGCATCACCTCTCTCTATTTATTCAGTATCTTTCCAGTCACTTGATTGTTAACAAATCTTCTTTATGAAGCAACACCACAAATCAACCAGCAATGTTAGGAAATAATTCTAATTGATTCTGTGAACTGCCTTTCTTTGTTTGATGTTGGTGTTATTCACTCACCAGCTCTGCTGCTGTATTATATTCATGCACACACGTTGATGTACCTCAGAAGTCTTTGTCAGTTACAATACTGCCCAGAATTCACTCTCACATATGATATCCAAAAGACAAGCAAGTAGCCTTCTTTGCAATGATGCAGCCATATGCAAACATCACTTGCTGCTCATTCAGGAGAAAGTTGGGTAAGGAAGCTTAAAGGAGGCACTTGTATGCACTAAAATATGTTGGCTCCTTCACAGCACATGATTTGAATAAGAAGGAAAAGCTGCTCAAGTTTTATGCTGAGACTGAAACAAAGAAGGGTATGGCCATCAGACATACAATGAAGCAAGATAAAAGTTATGATCTTGAAGCTTCCCTGAAATAGCAGTTTTAAAGTTCACCACAGTGAATGTTTTCCTTCACTGGACAAATATTGAATAAATCTATTATCTGTATCTCTGATACCTGTTCCCTGTGGGAACTCCCTTAAGGGGGTGGCCATGGTAAGAGCCTCCACATATGTTCACCTCCAGTGCCACCTCTTAGCCTTTAGTGCCTCACCCTTAACAGGCCAGTTGCAGAAAGCAACTCAAGTGTGGTGGTTTCAGAGGCTTCTGCCTAATGTGTCTACGTAATGTTTCTGCCTACTGTTTCTTAACTGAAATTAACCATTTATGATCTATTCTTTCACTTTCATAATATATCTTGAGGAAGCCTCCATTTCAAAAAACAATCAGGTTATATCACCAGCAGCTGAACCTTGGTTCTGAGAGCGAATATTCTCAAGGCTAGCTTCAATAAGTTCAGAAGCATTATGGCATAAGTATGTATTTTCCAAGGTGAAAAACAATCAGCAGATGCTGAGACAGCAGCTATGCAGATGAGTCTGCTATTTTTGTGACAAGTGAGATGACCTCTAGTCAAATATACCTTATGGATGATATTACAATGTTTTGGTATTTTATGCCCAGGAAAACCATTGCAATTGAAAGTGAAGAAGCACCTACTGTATATAAAAAAAAAGCAAAGGACAGAGTTACAGTGATACGCAGTCACACTGTGACAGGTATAACTTAATAGTTATTGGGAAGGTACTGCATCCCAAAGCATTTAAAAGTATCAAAAATCTTCCAGTGACTTACCATGCCAACAGATGAAGATTGATTATTTCCAAACTTATTGTGGAATGGTTTGAAAAGTATTTTTGTGCTACGAGCTCAAGTTTACTCTGCTTTTCTCAGCTTTCACCTAAGATGTTAAATTCTGTTGTTCTTAGATAATTACTGAGTTCATCCTTGTGTGGTAAAAGACAATGTGTATGGAGTCTACCTGCACATCCAAAATCAAAGTGTATGATCAGAGAATTTTACAATCACTGAAGTGCTAGTTGAACAGAATTCATGTAAGGCTTGTTAAGTGCTGTTAATTCTGTGACGTGCTTGGCTTGCACTCAAGTCAACTTTGAGAATGTGGTCTGTGCACTGTTTGGTGCATGGAGAAGTGTTGCTGCCTTAGATCTCAAGAATTGTTAGTGCAGTTTATGGCCTTTGTTAATGTTTGAAGATGCTGATGCATGTAAGCCTGACTAAAGTGTTGCACCTGAGAAAGAACTGATATGTGACTTAGCGAACTAAGCAAGAGGAATGAGCAAACCTACATCCAAGAATGTTGCCACAATTGGGAGGTGAAAAATTTGCAGTGGATGGAGGTTGACAAAGATGAAACAGTTGTTTTTCACCCTACTGATGATGAGATTTTGGGCACAGTTACAAAAGCAGGCAATGACATAGATGATAAGAAAGAAAAGAATGAAGTGGTTGAAGAAATAATGTCTATTGGCAGGCATACTGACATTTGCAGATTTGATAATGGGGCCCAAGAAGAGGAGTCTAAACTCATCTGAGAAAAGCCCAAGTACATGAAACAAACAAGGTTGTAAGACTTAAGGGAAAAAACAAGGACAAATCAATGGATAAGATTGGAAATAAGGAATCTTCAGCTGCCTCAGGTGTCACTATGGTGAATGGTAACCTCCATTAACATGTACAGGAAATATACTTTTCAAGTTATTAAGCAGAATTTCAACAGGTAAGTAAACAGTACAATTATGTAAATATTTCATGTTTTTCTATTACATGTATTAATCTGGTGTTTGGGATATAAAGGATACTGTAATAAAACAACATATCAAATTTTCAGTTCATGTTTTTCCTCTCTTTCATAATTGTTTACCATTTCCCACAGCAAGGTAGTGCCAAAACCAATGAAGAAAAAGGCTTCATTCCCTCATACCCATCCTCTAGCTGTTGTATGTAATGCACTATAACCACAGCCACAACCAGAACCTACAAACCTTTCCATGGTTTCCCCAGGCTGTTTCATGTGCCCTATTTCAGTCCACTGATGTTGCATCACTCCATGTACCACTTTGCTCCAATTCACTCTATCCCAAGGAAACCTATCACCCTTCAAATTTTTTTTCACTCATCCTACCATCTCCAATTTGATCTCCTTCCCCTTGTCCCCACAACTTGTAAAACATTTATTCTCTCCATCAACCTCTCCTTGTGTCCAAGCCATATCAGCATATCCACTCCAGCTCTCTCAACCATACTTTCTTACCTCTTACCTTAATATGCTTACTTAATCAGTCCTCTGCACGCTGCATATTGTTCTCAAACATTTCATTTCGAATGCATCAACCCTCCTCTACACATTCTCATCAATAGCCCTTGTCTCATACCCACATAACATCGATGGGACTACAATACCTTTAAACATACCTATTTTTACCCTCCCATTGCTCAATGCTTCCAGAGCTTTCCCATCACCTCTGCTTCCATGGTTCCATTTGAAGCCAAATGCACTCCCAGGTATCTACAACACCCAAATTTCTCCATGTTTTCTCCTTTCAAAATCACACCCCAAACAGACCTGTCTCTCTCCACTTTTAAACCTAATAACCTTGCTTTTATTCACATATAATCAAGACTTCTTTTCACACACACTTTGAAATTTTAGACACCAACTTCAGCAGTTCTCACTCAATTCTGCCATCAGTGCCATGTCATCAGCAAACAACACCTGACACTTCCCAGACCCCCTTACTCCCGACAGACTGCATGCCTGTGCCTCTTTCCAAGACCATTGCATTTACCTCCCTCACCACCCCATCCATAAACAGATTAAACAGGCATAATGGCACCACACATAACTGCCACAGACACATCTTCACCTGGAAACACTCATCCTCCTCTCTACCCACTCACATATATACCTTACTCTTTTGATAAAAACTCACCACTTCAAATTGCCTTCTTCACACCTGTTCATAATACCATCCACTAAGCTTCCCTATCAACCTTATCATGTGCTTTCTCCAGATCCATAAATGCCACATACAAATCCTTCTGTTTCTCAGTATTTCTCAGACACATTTTTCAAAACAAACACCTGATCCACATTCTACTACCACTCCTGAAACTACAATATTCCTCCCCATTCTGATGCTCTATGCATACTACTACCCTCTCAATCAACACCTGTCCACAAAGCTTACCAGGTACACTGTAATCTGAACATTCACCTATGTCCCCTTGCCTTTACATAGTGATTCTATAAATGAATTCTGCCAACCTTCAGGTACTTCATCTATGATCTATATATGCAATGAAAACTCTAACTAATCTATCAACAACCCAGTTATCCCTTCCTTAAGAAATTCAAATGCAATATCATCCACTTCAGACGTTTTGCCACATTTCATTTTACACAAGGCTTTCACCATCTCTTTTCTTTTCACCAAACCATTTGCCATGACTCTTTCACTTCCTATGCCTTCCTGACCCAAACCCCTACATCTCCCACCCTATTATCAAACACATTCAGCAAACCATCAAAGTCAAGCTGTTGCATCACATGATTATCGTGTGGCCATGGCAACTCAAAGGTGTGCCGTTTTGATGACTGCTTCTTTCCCTACATGTCGAAGCTTTGGAACTCTCTACCTTCTCATGTCTTTCCCAATAACTATGATTTGGCTCATTTCAAGAGACAGGTTTTTCACTTTATCAGAAATTCATAAATACTTTCCCTGTCTTTTATCCCCCCCTTTCTCAGTTCTCTCTATATTTCATTGAGGGCCCAGTCTTGATGTGGACTTTTGTCAGTGACTGGAACCTTAAAAAAAAAAAAAAGTATGTGTGTGTGTGTGTGTGAAGAGCAATGGGGTTTTAGGAAGTGTAGGGAATGTGTGGATCAGATTTTTGTACTAAAGATGACTGTGGAAAGGTATTTTGTGAAAGGTAAGAAGTTGTATGCAGCTTTTATGGATCTCGAGAAAGTGTATGACAGAATTGAGTGGAATACTTTGTGATGTGTGTTAAGGATATATTGTATAGGAGGACAACTATTGGTTGGTGTAAAAACCTTTTATAGAGGAGCAAATGCATGTGTCAGAGTGGATGGAAAGCTGAGTGAAAGTTTTGAGATACATGTAGGTGTGAGGCGGGGCTGTGTGATGTCACCGTGGCTTTTTAATATACATATGGATGGAGTGAGAAGAGAGATGAAAGCAAAATTAGGGTAAAGGGGTGCAGAGATGGAGTGTGGCAGTGAGATATGGCAGCTCGTGGCAAGCAAGTTTGCGGATGATACTATGTCTTATGCGGAGAGTGAAGAGGAGATGCAGAAGGTAGTAAGTGTGTTTTATGATGTAAGTGGAGGAAATTCAAGGTGAATGCAAGTAAAAGTAAAGTAATGGTGTTTGGAAAGTATAGATTTTATAAAACTATATAGAGTGAAAGAAGAAAGTGTACTAAATGTGCTGTGGATATGAGGGGAAAAAGACTGGAAAAAGTTAGGGAATTTAAGTATCTGGGAGCTGTCTTGGGTAAGTGTGGTGATATGGAAGGAGAGATAAAGGAGAGAGCAGTACAGGGTAGAAGAGTCATTGGGTCCCTTAATAGAATATTGAAGGGTAGAGGCATAAGTATGGAGGTGAAGAGAGGATTAGGGGGCAGCATAGTCCTCCTAACCCTGACCTATGCAGCCTAAACATGGACATGGAATGAGACACAGAGGTCAAGAATCCAGGCTATGGAAATGAGCTATTTGAGAACATGGTGTGACTAGATGGAATGAAGAAAGAAATGAAAGGGTGTATGAGAGATGTGGTATGGCAGAGAATACAAAGGGAGTGAATTGTGGAGTTGTAGAATGAGTGAAACAAAATACTTTGAGGTGGTTTGGGCATTGGGAAAGAATGCAAGACTGTGAGTTTACAAGGAGAGTATACGTACGATAGTACAATTAAAAGAGTTCGTGTGAGTGGAAGACCACATGTGACATTGGCAAAGAGGGTGGAGGAATACTGGAGGGAGAGAAACTGAGGAAGAATGTGTGGAATGGTGTATGCGAGGGAGGCATGTAAGAAGAGGGATAAGTGGAGATTTTGCCATGGCCATCCTTTGATGGGAGTTCCCAGAGGGAGTAGACGTCGGGAGATATAAATATATAGATAGTATATATGTATATGGTATTGCAGTTGAATTTAATATGAAAGGGGTGACTGTTGTTGATTGGTTGGTAAGAATATTCAATGTATGTATGGGTCGTGGTGAAGTGCATGAAGATTGGCAGAATGCATGTCTAGTGTCATTGTACAAAGGCAAAGGGGACAAAGGTGTGTTCAAACAATAGAGGTATAAGTTTGTTGAGTATTCCTGGAAAATTATACGGGAGGGTATTGACTGAGAGAGTTTTGTCTCTGACTGGAGCCTTTTGTGTGTGTGTGTGTGTGGGGGAGAGAGAGAGAGAGAGAAGAAAGAAAGAAAGAAGATTGGGGAGGAGCAGTGTGGTTTTAGAAGTGGTAGAGGATGCGTGGATCAGGTGTTTGCCTTGAAGAATGTATGTGAGA
>JAYMFT010038397.1:0-15709 GCA_038088735.1 Panulirus argus | reverse complement strand
TGTTTCCTGGCGCTACCTTGCTGACGCGGGAAACAGCGATCAAGTATAATAAAAAAAAAAAAAATATATATATATATATATATGGGTGTGTGTATATATACCTTGCCTTTATACATGCCACCGACCAAAATCTCAGACATCATGTATTCTTGCTAAGATAAATGAAAGTCCAAACGGCAGCCATGCGGTGAGCCCCGCAAATTTTTTGAAGTAAGATTCCAGACTACAGCTATACTTAGCTTACAATATTTGGATTTCCAGCTGCGGCCGTTCTCTTAGTTTGAGACCTGTTACGTTAATCATTGTTCCTTGGTGAAGAGTTCTTGGACCTTGTTCTTGAAGGACAAAGTTGAAGTTTCTCTTACGAATCTAATATTAACTTTTCAGAGGTTGTTTCTTTCACAGATTTCGGAACTGTGGAAGAACTGACACTAGAGCATCCTACATTGCCTTCCTCTTGACTGATGAAAGAGAAGCCTAGTCATTCTGCCATTTACCCATGAGTGACGATTCTCAGACTATTCCAGACTTCCGGACATTTATCAGCTCAGGACGTGGGTTTAGTTGCCGTTATAAAGCTGTATTTTGCACGTAGTGTCTCTTATTAATAATGGTTTGTGAATTACAGTATTTTCATTTAGAATGATTAAGTAGAGGTTATATGTTGGTTTTGATTAATGTGTGGTTTAATTATCATTGTTGTTTTTGTTATTATTGTTGTTGGTGGTGGGGGTGGTGGATGTGGTGTGCAAGTGGGATTGGAGGAAGTTGTGTTGCAGGGTTAAGGTGGGTCTGCGTCAAGAGTGTGTAACGTTACTATGGCTGTTTAATTTGTATGGATGGGATGTTTGGGGAGGTAAATGCTGTGGATGGGAGGGGGAGTGGGGAGCTTGGAGATGAGTCAGTTGCTGCTCGCAGATGACACTGCTCTAGTGGCGGGGTCGAGAGGAGAATGCAAGAGCTGGTGTCTGAGTTTAGAGAGTGTGTATGAAAGGAGGAAGTCGAGAGTTAATGTGAATAAGGCTTTAGGTTATGAGGACTAGGAGGCATGGAGGCCTGTAGGTTTAAGGGGAGGTAACTTTTTTTTCTCTAATTATTTGTCGCGCTCATTCGTCAAAGCAAACTCTTGATTCACACATCCTCTACCATTCCTAAGGCCAAAAGTGTGTCTCTCCATTGTGAAGATTAGTCATCACTGCCATACAACTTACCAACTACAGTTAACAAACTTATACCTCTGTAATCTGAACATTCATTTTTGTACCCCTTGCCTTTATACAGCGGCACTATACAGGCATTCCGTCAGGCACCTCACCAGAGCCATACAAATACTGAACACCCTGACTAACCAATCGACAACACAATCACCCCTTTTCATAAGATATTCAACTGCTATCCCATCCACTCTGGCAAAAAGCCACTTTGCCACACTTCATCTTACGCAACGCTTTCACCGCCTCTTCTCCTTTCACCAAACCACTTTCCATGACTCTCTCACTTTGCATACCTCACGTCCATTACATCCGACATTTGTCACTATCGAACACATTTAATAACTCTTGAAGATACTTACTCAATCTCTTCATATTTCTGCCTGTTATCAATTCCCGATTTGCCCCTTCACAGTTTTGTTCTCTTGTTTTCTTACACTATTAACCTCCTTCCATTTTTTTAATTCACTGATATATGCTCAAACCAACTCTCATTTGCCCTCTTTTTCAGTCCCTGTACCTTCATTTTGACTTCCTACCGTTTTCTTGTGTACATCTCCGTGTCACTCAAGACTCCTTGCCAGCAACTAAAGCCCATACACCTCTATTATTATCTGATTCACTTGCAACGTAATTTCTTATCCCACCACTCACTACCCTTTCTCAGCTATCCACCTCCCACTTTCCACATGTCACTTACTTAAATCGTACATGTAAGTAGTGTTTCCGTAAACACCCTTCCCCCCCCTCCCCACAGTCCTCACCCAGTCCAATAGCTTCATTTAATCTCACCTTTTGCCAGTCTGTGCTCAACCTCCCATGGTATCTTTCCTCACAAACCTCTTCTCCAAGCTCAACCCCCTTCCCACCCATATAATTTCCTCTTTTCCCAAAGTTTCCACAAATCCTCACCCTCATTTCCACCAAGTAATGATCTAACATCCAACCAACTGGCCCACGCAACACAATCATAACCAAGAGTCTCTCCTTTGCACGCCTATCAGTTAGTACGTAGTCCAGTAATGCTTCCTTTCCATCTTTCCTACTCATCCATGTATACTTATGTATGTTCCTCATTTTAAACCAGATATTCCTAATCACTAGTCCTTTTTCAGTACAAAACACCACAAGCTGTTCATCATTCTTATTAACAACACCAGATAATTCATGTACCCAATTATACCCTCAGCTGCCAAAATACCAACTCGCATTCAAATCAACCATCCCTAATACTCGATCCTTTACATCAAAACTTCTTACACTCAAAAAGCTTCTCTCATAATGCTCGCTTCTCTTCTTTAATCCTTTTACATGCAGGTGCATAAGCACAAGTAATCGTGATAAATTAGATAGAAAATGAGTCAGGTCTGTTTAAAGAGTTGGGAAGAGCTGGTACTTTTACTGTAGCATATCATGATAAAAACAAACTTCATGTTGTATTGCTTTCGTTCGTTTTCATTTTAATCATATATTTTCATTCAGTAGGCCTTATTCTTTAGACACCAAATCTTGGAATATACACGACTAATTCTGACTCATTCCTGTGGACAGTTTTAGTTAGTCCTTCGGATATTATTGTTGTCAGTTACATGACAAAAATGGATGGATTTTGTGCTTCATTTCACGTCAAACTTCTGACTTCTTTCTGCCATCAGTATAGAAACAAAAATATTCAAAAGAATTACCAACATATTTTTAACCCAAATCAAAACCTTTCACAGATGAATTAGTATTTCAACATTGGCTGTCATACAATGCAAACTTCTCTGGTAAGTTAAGCTAGTCTGTGCCCCATAACTCAACAGGACACAATCGAATTTTAAGGAAAAAATTATACAGCGAGCCCCATAGCTAATGAACCCAGAATAACCAATCAAAATCCGCTAAAAACTCCGAGTGATGAATGGGAGCGGTGCTTGAAGGCAGGATGTAATCGGGCATTCGAGCTGCCGGAAAGGCCATTGATACCATGCAGTCGCTCTCTAAATGACGGCCATTGCTTCGAAGCCTCGTTCTGGCGGCTAATTTGAAGCTCGGCTACTTCGAAACCTTATTCCTACAGTAACTCCCTGTCTCGGCAACTACGGCTCCACCCTCCTCTGGAAAGTTTGAATGCAAATCGAATTTTCCCCTCTATTACGTCTCTGTTTGGGACCGCGACTGTAGTAGAGGCTGCAGCGGTCAGCTACAGCAGCGGCCACTGTAGGCGGGATGTGAATAATGGAGGGGGACATAAGGCCGTGCTTCGGGATAGATGGGATAGATTAGACTACATGGTTCCCGAAATGATACCGGGGTTACAGCACTATGAATGCTGGTGCCACCTCCGTGAGTGCCGGTCTAATATGCCATTCATCTCGCTTCGCAGCCGGCCATCACCGTGATGGCCGGCTTTGTTTTACTGTTGCAGCCTACCGTTATTTAAAAGTGACAACTACTGATGGTGTGTTTATTGGACCTCACTAGCAAGTGTGTCCATATAAAAGGCCCATTTCTCAAAATAATTTTAGTGTATGTGGTTGTCAAGGTAAATATTTATTTGTACTGTACGGGGAGGTTTTACAATGTTGAGGGCCAGATTTTTTATTTTCTCTTGCATCAGACAACATTTCAAACTTTTGCATGAAATCTACGCTCTCAGTTTCATCATTACTTAATTACCTATTTGTACTGTTCGGGGAATAATTTTTTTACTCCGAAGTCCCCATATCTTGAACATTTTCTTCTATCATGCAGCTTCTGTGTGCATTCAACGTTGACTACGTCCCCTTCTTGCTTATTCCATTCTTCCACTACTCGTATGCTGTAAAAGTACTTTTTGATAACATTTTTAATAAGTTTCTTGCTTAATTTCATGTCATGTCTTGTGGATTTTCTGTCCCTACATCTTTGGAAGAAGTTTTTACTGTTTGTGTCATCAATCTCATTTGAAAACTTGAAAGGTTGAAATCAGTTCCCCCACGTTCTCCTTTCTTCCGTGATGGGCAAATTTAAAGCATTTACGTAGTATTTCACTGCCACTTGACCTTCATAATTCTGGTACCATCTTCGTTGCCCTCCTCTGGACCTTCTCTTTCAGCTCTTTGTGCTTCTTCAATGGCTGTAACCAAACCTGAGAAGCATATTCTAATGTTGGCCTTATGTAGGATGTTAACAGCTTGTTGAATATTTCCATAAACATATAACTGAATGCATTCTGTTATTTACCTGCAGACAGCTTGTCTTCTTTACTTACTATTTTCTCCTGATTTGGGACACTGGCGACAGAGATGAAATCAACTGCCAAGCCCCTCGCACGCACTGATTCCTATAATTCATTTCCCGATGGATCATATTCATATTACTTTTTTTTCAATATTATTCTTCCTCATTACATTTACTCGTGTTGAATGTCATCAACCATGTATGGGACCAACTTTGGAGTCTGTATGTGTCCCCTTGTAACTTGATGCAATCCTCCTCATTTTGCACATCCTGTATGACCATTGCGGCATTTGCAAACGTATTTAAGTAGGGATCCCTATCTTCTGGCGTGTCAGTTACTCAGATCAAGAAGAGTAGCAGTCCCAGAACAGAACTCTATGGCTCTGCACTGGTGTCCTTCAACCACTTGGAAAAGGGTGCTTCGTCTGTCCCTTTGCTCTAAGTTAATCCTCTGTCCACTGAAGGAGACTTCTTATTCCTGCCAAGTGATCTCCCATGGGGCACAGTGTCAGATACTTTCTGGCAGTCCTGAACAGTCTACCTAGTCTTCTCTTTTGTCTAAAGGCGCGCCTAGACCTAGCGAACAAGTAAAGGCGAATTTTCCTTCGCTATATGTGAACGTGAACGAGCACATATGAATCATGTTCCAGTAGTTGTTGGCCCATCAAAGAGTGAGTGAGTTACTGCTTGGATGGTGTGTACATCGGTTAGTCGTCTGTGTGTGCTATTGCTGCATATACAGTTGAGTGGATAAACTATGTTGGAGTAAAACCAGTTGATGCCTGTCATAAGAAGTCGCTATGGTGGAACCCTTACGAACGATACATGAAACGAGATCGTAAAAAGGGAGAACAGTGCCTGAGAATATCTTGCGCAAGTGTTTAACGTTAATGTGGTAGAAAATGAAAAAATTAACTCTACTCTTGTAGTAATTAGATGTTCTTCTCTAGGCATTTCCTTACACGGCAACACGATCGGTTGCAGTGACAAACTTCCGCCTTCACAGGTTTTGTCATTTCTCGGAACATGACCGAATTTAAGTAAACATTTTCGAATCATCCGCGAGTGCGGGCGGTACCAAACCGCTAGGGAATGCTAGCTCAGTAGTGCTCGCTCACCCCTAAACGTGTTCGTTTGGCTTTTAGAAACGTAAGAGGTTTGTTAAACATGATCTTTCCCTGAAAACATATTTTCTCTCACTTAAGTAATTTCTCCTCTGCAGGAAATCACTCAGTTGTTTTCCAGTTATTTTTTATATTACCTTACAGACCACACTTTTAAGAGATAGTCCGTAGATATCTCCTGCCTGGTATGACGTTTGCTTTTCTCATTTCCTTGGCACTTTGCCTTTCTCCAGCGACATTTTTAACAGTATTTTAAGTGTCTTATCAAGTGTATATGCCCGCATCTCTACTACATACGTGAAATTTCATCAGGACCATGAGCCTTGCATGGGTCAAGACTCCTTGGTAGTCTGTTAATGTCTTTCTCGATATCCCGGTGCACTTTCTTCCCAGTTTCATCTACTGGTGTTGGGGCTTCCAGTGCAAAATCACTTCCAAACATGTCGTTCGGTTCCTCACATATATTTACTTGTACATCGTCTACAACTCCTCTCTCTGAATTCCTTTACGTGAATTTACTCGATAAATTTTTAGAAGAATTTCGGATTTTCTCCAGCCTTGTTCACAATATTCTTTTCAAAGTTTCTTTGCACCTCTTTTATCGTCCTGTCATTATCGTTCCTTGCTCTTTTATATCTTAAAAACGCTGGCTGGCTGGAATATCGCTTATATCTAAGTCACAGCACATCTCGAAGCTCCTTTGTATTTTGACGTCTTTTATTGAATCATTCTTCCTTCTTTCTCAGCCTTCTCTCGACCTGCACTCTTCTGATGAATGAAGGCGATCTTGGCAGGTCCTCTGCTGCCTGTGCTTTTGCGTGTCTTGAAGGTGAAGGAACCATTTCTTGTGACAATCCTGTGCGCAAGCCTAGACTTTGTGGCACCAGTTGCAGTTTGTTTATTCGGGAGTTTGACTGTCACCTTCAAAATCTTTTAAGATGTCGGTGGCCTGGGGTTCTCTTGGATTTGGTTACACCTCGGTATGCGTTTGCTTTCATCCCATGAACGTATCCTAGCAGCCCGGTCGGCTATCTCAGAGGATTGCTAGAAGGCTTTTATAATTCACTTGGTAAGGGCGTCTGTTTTGTAGTCTTGTCTTGCAGTGGATTCGTTGTCAACAACATTGGTAGAAGCCGTAAAGTTTCTCGTGGCAGCCGGATGCGGTCCATGTCCCGCTGTCGTACAGCCGGTGACTTAGGACGCGGCTTTGGGAAATAATGTCTGTATGGGCACTAGCTCGTGTTTTGACATTGTGTCAAAGATGGTGACCTACTCCTCTGCCCGAGGTCTCGTTTTTGTGATAAGTAATCAGTCATTGGGAATCCAGTACTGCAGAATCTATTAACTACATTTAGAGAAGTATTAGTTAGGGTCATATCCTAAGCTGTAGTGTGTCACCTAATCCCGAGATCACGGTGCTGACGTTGGGAGCATCATACATAGGAGAGTTGGTCTAAGAGGTTCCTTGTTTAGGATATGACACTTCTTGATCTATGAATGTTGACCTTACGTTTACATCGCAGTTCAGAAGAAATCATAACTGGATGCATGGACGCATCTCCGTTTCACTCTGGTGTTGATCTTAACGCTAGTGGACGTAAATTCATTAAATTTCATAGTGCTAAGCATATTGTCGCAGTAGGGGCGGATAAGGATCCTAGATGGCGAACTTATCTGACCGAGAATCTTGTAGCAGGTGGCTCTACTGATTGTTTCATGACATGTGATAAGGTTATGAAAAACGAGGTACAATGGCTTTTGCTGCTGTAGGTAGCAGCAGACGGGCGCCCCTGGAGGCGCACGTTGGTGGTCGGTCGTCTTTGTTGTGGCTATGAAACCTTTCCCGTTGTAAATGGGTGTTTTGTGTATATCTGGCATATTGATCATCAGTGTATAGTAGTAAACTCGAAAACTTTATAATATATTAGTGAAATGTGAGTTGGTGAGACTAGTTTTTTCTTTTTCATATGCGTGGTGTGTTCGTAAAATATGGGCTAGGAAGTCCGTAGTGCTTTTGGTATGGGCTGGTAATCCCATAGACTCTAGAGTTTGATTTTAGTGAAATATTAGTTAGTATGGGCATGTCTTTAGACAATATGTGGTTAGAAAGATGTGGCTTGGTAAGTCGAGAGATTCTTTATCTTTGAACTGCTCACAGGAAGGGCCGTAGTTTTTTTTTCTGAGTTAGTTTGTCGTGTCGTAGTGTGGTGTTGATAAGTTACTGTATTGCCTTGTGATGTGTTACTAAGATCCACCTTGGTAATTCCAAAACACTTTGTCAGTAGAATTTAGGTTGGTAATTTAGTAATATATACATATAATGGGTTTGCAGTTTGTTAAGTCACCATACTTTCTGATGTGTTATAAATATTTTGCCATTTGCTTGTGAAGTGAGAGTTGGTAAGTCCATAGACCTTGCCGTATGTTTCTTAATCCAATGTTAAGCCCTCTGGTTGCTCTGTCTCTAAGGTTTCTCGAAGAAATGTTCGCTGTCTTCATCACTGATCCGTTTTGAATACTTAAAGTTGTGATCAGGTCATCCCCAGTCTTCTCTCTGCCAAGGTGGCCAAATTCAAAGCCCTTAGCCTATCCCTGCAACGTAGCTGTCTTAGTACTTTTACCATCTTTTTTTCCTTCTTCTGGTCTTTGTAGTTCTTTACGTGAGATGACTAAAATTGAATATCCTTGTGTCGGATACGAAAAGCTTGCAAAATATTTCCTAATCCATATATTTAAGATTTACTCTGACAGTTATCAGAAGACAGTTTTTCTCCTTTATTATTCTCTTCATGAGGTATTCTGATGACAGGTATGGACGACGTTCACTTCCAGATCCCACTCACACATAGAATCCTGAAACTTATTTCTTGCAGGGTGATAATCATACTGAGGTCTTCTTTCACTTTGTTCCAGCCTCATTACTTTCCTTTGCTTAGGGTGAAGTTCATCAACCATGTATCAGACCTACACAGGAGTCTGTTTATGTCTCCTTGTAAGCTGATCCAATCCTCCTCGCTTTCCACAAGCCTCATGACTTTTGCGTCATCTGCAAACGTATTTAGGTAGGAGTAAGTGTGTGTGCGTGTGTTAGCGTTCGCCAGCATGGTGACCTGGTGATGAAGAAAATTGTGCAGTAAGGTCATGGGTCGCTTGATGACCTCCTACCTCGCTTACTTTCACTGCCGCCCCTCACGCCAGGGGTCACACCATGTGAAAAAAAACGATTATCATCCCTTTGTGTGAAGGACGTACAAGCGGTTCTGTAAAGAACCCTCGATCAGTATGTCGATATACATACGTAAGAACGACTATGAACCTTATGTGTTAGGGATATGTGGGTGCTTTATGGACGACTTATAACTCTGTCGACACAGATGGTGATATAAAGAGAGTGGAGTTAGTGTTGTATGACAGAAGGATGAACACTTAACACATAGAGAGAAAAGCCTTCACTAAAGGTTTACGTCAAAGTTTAGGTTGATGGAAGGTCATAGTTCATGACAGGGTAAGGTCTCCTCCGCAGCCCTGGCTCCTTTATGAATGTTATTTCCCATTCTGGCCAGCCTCCCATTACAGGCAGGATGCTAATCCATTAGAGCACCCCATTCTACCTAGAGCTTTAATTTCTATTTTCATTTCTCCATTTTTCTGCAACATAACCCTACTCTCTCGTACCAGATAGAAAACAAAATATCAAACCGAAAATCTCAATGCATCTGTATCCTCAGGAATATCATAGCGTTTGATATTTAGTGTAGTTTATAAATTGCTAGGCACTTATAGAAATTCTTGAAAACAGATGGTTTAAAAAAAAATGTTCGGCAACATAAGTAAGGCTCTTCAAAATCTCCCAGTGGGCTGCCCCACTACCTGTGGGCGCTAGTCGGCCTTCCCCACCACCTGTGGACGCTGGCCAGATAACCCCACTACCACTGGGCACGGAACACCCATCACAGTGTACAGTACATTAGTCCTCAGCAGGTAACATGCAGCACAGGAACATCATCACAGTGTACAGTACTTTAGTCCTCAAGAATGCGTTCTCATGTCTAATGAGATTTTTTTTATTGTTTCTCTTTCTCCCTTGGACACTTACTGTGCGAATTTATGATGAATGTTTTCCTTGATTATAGATTTACTTTACATTTACACTATGTGCCATGTTTTGATGAACATTCAGATTGTGCTTAATCCCCAGTCATCCTTCTGCTCCAGTCATCCTTCTGCCCCATTGTGTTTATGAAACTCATTTGTCCCTTTATTTATTTACCCATCTTCTCCCTCACGAATCTCCCTTCTTTTCTTTCTTACATTTATTTCCCTTTAACTTTCCCTCTCCTTACCTTTTTCCTATCGCTTGTCTCTCTCCATACCTGTGTTTATCCCGACTTCCCTTTCTGTACGTGTACCTGCCTCCCCTTAACCCTTACTAAACTTTCTCTCTCTTGCGCAAACCACTCCCCACACTTGTCTGTTACCAAACTGGTCTTTCTACTGTCATATGCCATCTGATTCTTTAACCCTAACCTGATATTCCTTTTCTGTGTTTCCCTAATCGTTTTCTGTGTTCAGCCAGCCAGTCGATTGTCTTTCCTCCATGGCAATACCTGTTGTGTCCCGACCATCACGTGATCCTCCCTATAAGATCCTGTCCTTTTCACCACTCACCGTCCTCAAATGTCTTCCCTCACTGAGATATTTCCCCAACACATCCCTCCCACGGCCGCTAGCCTCCCTCCCTCTCACGGTATTACCCGTTGCTTAGCCTTTTCCCAGCCTCGTCACCCCACTCACGGAACAGTCTTCCATGTACTTAAGGTAATCTCCATTCTCTCTCATATGACCTCAACCAGAAGATGACCTCACGTGCCCTCGAACGCGGACCTTAATCCTCTCTGTCAGGACCTCTTCACGTCCTCAATGCGCTTTCTAATTGACCTAACTTCCCATTGACCCTCTCTGGCTCGAATGATGAGTAACTTGGCCTTTCGTCTACCTCAGGCCTGGTGGCGGAGCTCTACTACGTGCGGGAGGGCGTCGTCAACAGCTACGCCCTTGACTTCATCGTGCCCGTCCCAGCCAATTTTACCTACATCTACTTCACCTGGCGGAGCCTCATCAAGCGCCCGGTAGGTGGCTCTCTTGGTGGAGGGAGTTGTGAGAGAGGAGTACAGCAGAAATAATGAGAGACGGATGAGTGTATAAGAGAGAGAGAGAGGATGGTGTAGTTGTATACAGGAGAGTGAGGCAGATGGTGAAATAGTGATGCAGGGAGACATAAATGGCACATCTACTTCTAGGATGGTGATGCAGACGTGGGGGATGGTGACGGGTGAAGATGACTGTGAAAAAGACGTGGATATGGTTATAGGTGGGAAGGATTGTGATGAATTCTTGGCAGATGATGATAGGTGTGAAGGATGGTGACACATACGTGGCGATGGTGACAGGTATGGAGGGCAGTGATAAAGACGTAGATGATGGTGACAGGTATGGAGGATGGTATTACAAACATGGGGCATAGTGACAGGTGTGAAGGACTGTGATACAGATCAGGTGGATGGTGACAGGTGTGGAGGATGTTGATACAGACGTGGGGATGGTGACAGGTAAAAATGACAATGATAAAGACGTGGGGGATGGTGACAGGTGTGGAGGATGGTGATACAGACATGGGGAATGGTGACAGGTGTGAAATATAGTGATACGGATGTTTGAGATGGTAACAGGAATTGCAAATTTGACTTAACTCGCTGAAAATGGAGTATAGCTTGCTGAATACAGATTATAGCTTGCAGAATACAGAATATAGCTTACTGAATATATAATGTAGCTTGCTGAAAGTAGGACGTAGCTTGCTTAAAATAGAATATACCTTGCTGAAAATAAGACAAAGATTGCTAAAGAAAAAGACATACGTGATACTCAACATGTAACTAAGATCGCAGGGAAAAGACAACTCGTCGATTTTTGTTCGAATTCTTTGAAATCATGAGACGGACCAATCAGCTACCTTAGCTATGGAAAAGGGGCGTGGCCTCTTCGCCAACTTAGAGTACGACGACTATAGTATAGTATATCATGAGGAACTAGTTTAGTATAGCTTGAGGAACTAGTATAGTATTAACTTGAGAAACCGGTATAGTATAGCATGAGGAACTAATATAGCATAGGAACTAGTAAAGTATAGCATGAGGAACCGATATAACATAGGAACTAGTATAGTACAGCATGAGGAACTACTATAGTATAGCATGAGGAACTAGTATAGTATAGCATGAAGAACTAGTATAGCATAGGAACTAGTACAGTATAGCATGAGGAACTAGTATAGTATAGCGTGAGGTTACTTGTATAGCGTGAGGAACTGCTATGGTATAGTATGAGAAACTAGTATAACATAGAACTAGTAGAATATAGCATGAGGAACTAGTACAGTATAGCATGACTAACTAGTATAGCATGAAGAAGTACTGTGATATAGCATGAAGAACTAGTGTAGTATAACATGGGGAACTAGTATAGTATAGCATGAGGAACTACTATGGTATAGCATGAGGAACTAGTGTAACACAGAGCTAGTATAGTATAGTATTAGGAACAGCATGAGGAACTACTATGATATAGCATGGGGAACTAGTATAACATAGAGCTAGTATAGTATAGCATGAGGAACTACTATGGTATAGCATGAAGTACTAGTATGACATAGATCTAGTGTAGTATAGTATGAGAAACTAGCATAGTATAGCATTAGGAAATGGTGTAGTATTTATGAAGTTAATTAACTTCCAAGTGGTTTCCTTCAGACCGACCAAGTTGTATTGCATATGATAAAAGGAGACCCTTAAGCAGAAACAGTATGGTAAACCAAACCCTCACCAGGAAAGACTGGACGCATATTGAGCTGCGGGGATTGAAAATGCCTTTCACACACGTGGAAGATACACGTAAGGTAATGGAAGATACACGTAAGGTAATGGAAGATACACGTAAGGTAATGGAGGATACTCCACTTAAAGAGTTAAGTTCACGGAGCTCAGTCAGCTAATGAAAGATAAAGTTGTACTGAACGGCATGAGCAGTATTAAACCAGTCTTCATGGGTTTCAATTTTCGTAATGATAAATTTCTTGCTTCAAAGATTGAATTGTCATATATCAGTCATTCATGTTTTTATTTAGTGCTAAATGTACAGAGGCTGTATTCATCGGCTTGCATCCCTGTGCGTAAACTTACACAGTTTGAGAAAACATAGTTCTTAAAGACTGAGGTTATCGTATTGGGTACACACCATTACAGTACTCACGGGGTCAAGCCGTCCGGGTTAATGATCAAGGGAGCGTCGTCGGTGCGCGGGAATGACCATCGTGTTAGTAAAAAACGGTAGAGTGTCCTTTCATGTTTGGTGGGCGTGTCGTTAATGACTACATGAGTGTGAACTGTGTGAGGCTGATGGCGGTATCAGATATCTCGGTAAATATGAAACCCTTCAGTAATTTTTCTTTCCCCCGAGTTATGAAATTTTGAAAGAGAACGTCAGTAGGATGTGTATTGTGTGATCTTCATTAGAACGTGTGTTGAAAGAGTCAGTGAAATATGTTGCGAGAATCTTAGTAGAACGTCAGGTGAAATCGTCAGTAAAACGGGTTTAGAAAGCGTTAGTAGAATGTGTTGTGAAAACCTTAGTAGAACTGCGTTGCGAGATGACATATGTTGTAGAGGAAATACTTATTTATTTCATTAGTTTCGCTTTTTGCCGTTCATTACAAAATGAATAGAAAAAGTGAAGATATTTAAAATTTCCGGTGATGTCGAGTTTTTTTGAAATGAGAAACTAGAGATATATGTGAATAAAAGCAAGTTTATGCTTGGCGTTGGTAAGAGAGTTATTTGGAATGTGAGTATGAACGGAAAGCACCTGGAGGAAGTGAGATGTTTTAGGTACCTGGAAGTGGACGTGGCAGCAAATGGAAGTATGGAAGCTGGAGTCAGTCTTTATGGTGGGTGAAGGCCAAGGCTAAGGTCATGGGAACATTAAGGAGTTTGTGGAAAGAGAGGTCATTGCCGATGAGCGCAAAATGGGCATGTTTGATAGAATAGTAGTCCGGACGATGTTGTATGGAAACGAGGCATGGGTATGGGTTCTAGGTGAGAAAGAACGGCTGCGTGAATGTGCTAGAAATGAAAGGTTTGTGGACAATATGTGGTGTGAAAAGGGTTAATCGACTTAGATAAGACAGGGCTGGGGTAATAAGAAGAGTATGGTTGAAAGAGCTGAAGAGGATTTGGCCACACCAGCACCGAGTCAGCAAACAAAGCCACACCAGCAGCAGGTGGCTGACACAAAACACAGCCATGCCGGCAGCAGCCGCAACAATCAAGACATAGCAACAACACGGAACAGACATAGCCACACAAGCTGAGGCCAGCAGACACAGCTAAGGTCACTCTATCAGCAGGGGGCAACAAACACAGCCACACCAGCAATAGAAAGCTAACACAGCAGCACAAGCTGGGTATAGTAGACACTTACACACCAGGTACGGGCAGCAGACAGCCACACCAGCAGCAGGCAGCAGACACATCTACACCAGCTGGGTGTGGCAGGCACAGCCACACCAGTAGTAGGCACGGCCACACCAAATTGGGGCAGTGGACACACAGCATGCTACCGGGCTCAACTGACCCTCCAGCCACATATGACCAAAACTCGTTTATCATGTTGTGCTATAAATAGCAACTTAGGTTTGTTCTTAAAGCCCTTACCAGATCAATAAGTGGTGCAGTACCTGCGGTGTCTCATGACGTCTAGAATCTTGTAAATGAACAAAACTTGCGGTGTCTAACGAGATCTGGAATCTTTTAAATGTATTGGAGTCCCTATGGTGCCTGATGACACTTCGAGTATTCTTGATATGGTATAGTACGGCAGTGCCTCTCTACCTTCTCATTTCTTTCCCAATAACTACGACTTGGCACATTTCAAAAGACTGGTCTTTCACTTTCTCAAAAATTCGTAAATACTTTCCCTATCTTTTTTCCCCGTTTCGTAATACTCTCTGTATTTCAATTAAGGCCCGGCCTCGATATGGACTTTTGTTCGTGACTGAAGCCCTCAACATAAAAAAAAAGAAAACATATACAGTACCTGTGTTGCCTCATGACACCTAGAACCTTTTAGGTGTGGTTGAGTAATTCCGGTGCCTCATGACCTCTGGGGCCTTTTAGATGTGGTACAGTACCTGCGCTGTTTCATGAGATTTGTCTTCTAGATGTGCTATACTACGTACCTGCCGTGCCTCGTGACATTTAGAATCTTCTAGATGTGGTATAGTACGTGCTGTATCTTATGATACATAGAATCTTCTAGATGTGGTATAGTACGTGCAGTATCTCATGATGAATAGAATACTGTAGATGTAGTACACTACGTGCAATGTCTCGTGATACATTGAATCTTTTGGATGCAGTTTAGTGCCTGTGGCGCATGCCTCATGACACTGAGTCTTCAAGATGCTAGAGTACCAGCAATGCCTCGTGTACAAATCTTATAGGGTTCCTTATCTCAAATCTTTTATTCTATGACAGACTGAGTTCCATCGTAGACTAATGAGATGGAGCGTATTCCTGGACTGTCAGAAAGTATTTGAAAGTTCCTCATTGGAAGTTGATTAACAACTTGCTTCTACATGTATTGGATATAAGATAATATTAGTAGAAGAAAGCAAAGAATAAAGGTTAGAGGAGCATTATCATAATGAGTTGGGGGTCACCAGTGGTGTGCCTCAGGACTTTGTCTGGGGCCCGTTTACGCTTCTTGATATTTGCTTATGACTTGTCTGATGGACTCAACCCTTACTTGAACATGTCTGCTGATGATACCGACCTCTTGAGAGAAGCAGAGAACAATGATACTTGTATCATTCAGAGGAACCTGGAGAAACTCAAAAGTTGATTTGATAAATGATTGATGAGGCTTGAGCAGAATGCGCACTTTCGTGAAGTAGCGATTAGCGTTACTGACTGACGCATTCACAGGCCGCCCAGGGTCGAGGGAAAAATCCTCACTTGGCCCCCTTCTCTGTTCCTTCTTTTGGAAAAGTAAAACTGGAGGGGAGGAGTTCCAGCCCCCACTCCCACCCCTTTTAGTCGCCTTCTACGACACGCA
>JAYMFT010038386.1:0-15710 GCA_038088735.1 Panulirus argus | reverse complement strand
ATATATATATATATATATATATATATATATATATATATATATATATATATATATATATATTATAATGGCCGACACGACACAAGCAAAAGCATAGGCCAATCATTACCATCTCGGATGAAGGGAAAGATATTAGACGCACGAAGAAAGATTGCAGGATGGATGAATTTGAGCTCCTCTGGTGTTTTCAGGATAGTTAGGGGAAGGAGGAAAGAGGAAAGAAAAGAGAATTCTACACTTTCGCTGTACGGGGAGAGAAAAAGGTGTCATAACGGTCAGTATTCGTGTGGCTGGCATCCACACAAAAGCTATGGGAAGCAGCTGCCGGATGAGTGTCGTTTGTTCAGTTTCACGGGGGCTAGGATACGTGCAAGCAGCTTAAAACAGGAGTGTCAAGGAGAGGGAAGTAGCATCGCCATGGACGGAAAGGGCTGGTTGAAGAGAGTTATTAGCAGTAGATATAATAAGGCGAAAGGTTGATGACTTCCATTTGGCTAAAAGAGAGGAGGGTAAGAGGCATCTATGGATATGGGAACAGTACTCTGTCATGGGGTGAAAGAGGCACCTTCAGGAAGCCGTTCGCAAGCAATGTGACTGCGGCACTAATGCAATGCTTCCACCTGTCCTGCCTCCAGCAGACAGCAGTAGCAGGCAGCAGCAGATCGAACGGGACGCCATCATCTTTACCTCCAACAGGCAGCCGTAGATCAGGCAGAGCCTTGTCATCTCCCTCCACTAGCTAGCAGCAAAACGAACGGGGCCTCTTCAATTACCTCCAGCAGGCAGTAGCGAGTCGAGCAGAGCTCCGTTATCATTCCAAAGCAGACAGCAGCAGGAGCAGCAGCAGCAGCGTACGCACTAATACAATTCTGGTATCGTGTTCATCAGGACCCAGCAAAGGACTGCGCATCAGTTTAGGGAGGAACAGTGGCCATTTCGACGGCTCGACCTTGCAAACATGTCTATCACGGCCGAACGTGAAGCGACGGTGGCGGTCGTCGTCACGTTCAAGATTCGCCAGGTCCCCATCTGGACCCAAGCCTGTCCTTGCGTTACCGACGGATCATTCTTTGATATCGTCTTGGCCGGACATATGAGTGAGAGAGAGAGAGAGAGAGAGAGAGAGAGAGAGAGAAATTCTTAGTGCTTCCAGAATACCTTAGTATCCCGAATGATTTAGGATTAACTAAAGATCCACTTAAGCCAAGTTGAAAAGCTTTGTCATCAATGCGCCGTAACCGACTCAAGGCTGCAGAAAACACCGCAGACTTTGAGCCAAACCAAAGTGCTGTACATGACAAAGTTAAACCACGAAGACCATCCTACGTACACTAGTGAGAAACCATCTTGCACTACCCTTGTCCATCACCACAGAAGGCTAGTTCTTCCTCTCCTCTCACGCCGCACAGAATGACCTCCAGCTTTCAGTAAACGGCAAGTGGGTCTAAATGCTTCTTCCAGCGGGACGGAGAATTAAGTTTCTGGGAAAAGTGATAGGTACTTGGGCCAGAAAGATTACCTCATTATCGTTGCCAGGAGCAGCCATTTGGTTTGAGGAGGAGGCATTACCGCTCAAGATTTTATATAGCGGAGCAAGGATGAGGGCGGGAGAGGGAAAGAGGGGGTGAATGAGAAGAAGAGAAAGAAGAAGAAGAAGAAGAAGAGAAAAAGAAAAAGAAAAGAAGAAGAAAGAAGAAGAAAAAGAAGAAGAAGATGAAGAAGAAGAAGAAGAAGAAGAGAAAAAGAAGAAGAAGAAGAAGAAGAAGAAGAGAAAAAGAAAAAGAAAAAGAAGAAGAAGAAGAAGAAGAAAAAGAAGAAGAAGAAGAAGAAGAAGAAGAAAAAGATGAGGTAGAAGAAGAAGACTTGATGCAAACCATCGTAATTCCCATTTGGTTACGGCTTACTTACTTACTTACTTACTTACGGGTACGGACTTAGCCAAAAGACATGGCTAGTGAGTAGTGCTCACCGCAGGAAAATAATAGTTACCAAGAACGAGTTGTGTGAGTTACGTGTCGTCAAGCGATATGTATGAGAAGGAGAGATTGCATCTCTGTGGAATAGGAGCCAGCCTGCCCGCGTGTGGGTGAGGCAAGAAGATAAGACAGATACATGGGTGAAAAGAGTGACACTTGACAGCCACTGAAGTTGCTGGTTCTGTGCGCTGTCGTCACTAAGTCTTGCGATACCTACGCGGGTAGTACCAGCAATACAGGTTCCTGGTCGGTGTTTGAGGGAGGGAGGGAGAGAGAGAGAGAGAGAGAGAGAGAGAGAGAGAGAGAGAGAGAGAGAAGAGGGGCTATACCCCATCTATGCAATGCACTCCGTAATGGCGTTCAATTAAGTTAAAATGAATGCCTTGAAAGGAGCCATTCGCTTTGCCTGCCACACATCTAATGCTTCAGAGGGGTAAGGAAAATTAATACTAGTTCACTGAAATTATTTCATCCGCACATTTCTTTCCAGAGAAAACAAAAAAAAATGTAATTGCGTAACACTTAATGCGGATATAATTTTAACCATTTATAGGATCGCAGAGGAAACTAAATTCACTTAATCTTAAAATGGGTGAAAGGTCTAAAAACTGCTAATCTCATTTAGGTTCCATTTGGAAAATAAGTCTCGAAGAGAAACTATCCCTCGGGGTTTCGAGGAAGGAAGGAAGGAGGCCATAGTGGAAAAAAAAAAGCGAGAAGAAAAACAAAAAAATTTAAAGATACAGAATACCACTTCTTTTTTTTTTTCCTTTGATCATTTTCCTCGGGGGCATAAAGTTTTATACCTTAAACACACACGTTTCCCCTCGTCATCCTATGGCGGGTTCCCCTCTATAACTGCGTCGCATCCTGGGGGCCGAGGGGAATGAAATACCCTAAAATCTGTCCCGCGGGTGACATAACGGGCTATGGATGGCGCGTGGGGACAACATTAAAATCCGGGGCGTGTTTAGAGGGCGAAGTGGTTACGGTAGTCCACGAGTGGTTGAGTAGTTAACAAGGATAATAACCACACGCCCGGACTCACCGCCACACATTTGCGTCCACTCGACGCAAAGGTTGGAGTCCTACGCACTAATCCTAAGGGTAGTTAAACGTTAATGACCGGATCATTCCGACTCGAGTGTCAGCGCGCTTGAAGCACTTCATATGTTTGTTTACATTGGCAGATGGCCTCCCTGGCGACAGTGAAAAGAATGTGGGCACTGTTCGGGGTGAGTGGCTGGACGACCCATTGAAATTACATATTTATTCCACGATTCGAACCCAGACGTAGGGGTAATTGGACTACAGAGTGTTCATTTCTGTCTCATAACCTTTCAATAAATTTTACGAAGCTTGAAAAGTAATGTTAGCTTTCGTAAACCTGGGTAAGACGTTCATTGAGGTGGGCAAGATTTAGGGGCAAAACTTCCTTTTTATCACGATCAGCTCTTCATATTCAGTGACCTAATGTTAGGGTGTACATACTTTATGTGTCACGGTTTGCGCTTTTTTTTCGGAACTGTGTTACTTTATAATAAATGAGTTGATTTCAGAGTTAAAACTACATAATTGTGGTGCAATGATAAGTATCACAAATAATGCTTTTTTTCTAGTTATATATAGGAAAAACGAGAACGTCTTTTCTACAAAAGACAAACAAACACACTTTACAGATGTTGCCGAAGTCATGAGAGAAATCAGGAATGGAAACAATTGCATCAGCTTACACGGGGGGAACCTGGACAGACTCTAAGGTTGGTTTGATAAATGGTTTATGAGATTCGAGCCAAATAAGTGTAAAGTCTTGAGGATGGGACACAGCGAAAGAAGTTCCTGGTACGAATTCTACTTAGCGGGAAATAAACTACAAGAATCCAGGGGTCGAGTCGACATTGTACCTAACCTGTCTACAGAATTTCGCATCAGAACTGTAAGAGAAGTAAACTGCCTACAGGTAAATATTGAGATCACATTCAGTCATATGCTAAAGGAAAAATCTGGTGAGTTATTCAAAACATACATTAGATCAAAACTAAAGCTCAACTGATGAGAGATATCATAGTTAAAGACCTGACAGTGCAGAGGAGAAGCAACCTTGGAAAGATCGATTTCAGACAGACGTAAAAGTTCAGGAGAGGAGTTAGTCACATGGTGTTCAATAGTAGAAAGGTTTAGATTTAAGATCGCAAATGTTGCAGAAATGGACTGAAAAGGAGCCAGGTTTAGGAGCTGTAGCTGTGGAAGTGGGATGGATCCCAGTCGCATGATGGTGGTTCAAAGCAGGCCCATACTGAACCTCTCTCGACCGGTAGCGCCACTCTGAATCGGCGCGGGAGAATCAGTGATTCAGCGACAATGCTGAACATGAGCCATTGCGATTATGGCATCAACTGATGAACATTTACACTTTCTAGATGTCTGTACACCCGATGTTTAGTGCTCTCAGATATTGTTCTTGTATTCACTGATATCTAAATAGTTTTCACGACGTAACACTGAGATAACACCGGCTAAAAACGCAACAAAAACAATTATACTAACACAAACACACTGGCTGCGTCCATGAAACACCAGTGCTGTGGGTGGCTGAAAAAAAAGCTGAACAGGTGTGTCAGCCGTATGATGAATGTCAATCCGCCAGCATCGCCAATGACACTTGTGAAAGCTAATGATACGCAAACATACCAACATTGAATCTTCATACGCGCACCTCCGCGTATGAAAATCCTAAGAGAGTTAAGGTGATGGACTTAGCATATAATTCAATTAATCATATGACCCCAAGGACCACTTCGCAGGGGCTCCTGCAGTCCTAAGGCTGCACTCCTACCAGGAGCAGAGATATCGTGTTCTCCTCTATTGGAAAAAAGTTTCTCAAAAAGTTGTTCAGTGATGATACAGCCCCACTAAATGTGACTTCTCCCTCGCTCTCGCTGAGTCCGGTAACCAGTGCAAAGCAAATATAATTAGTTTATCAATAATGCACGAGGCGATGAATCAGAAATAAAATTATATACCTCTAGTGTTTCAAAGTGGTTGCAAACATTACAACACTTAGGAAAAGGAATGATTTGGCAAAAGAAACCCCAGGGCACATTCCGTTGATCATACTCATACTCACACATTCATCCGTCTTGGGTCCGTCTGTGCAGAGGTGTTAGTCGTCAAAATGTTCGATAATAACTTGCCTAAACTGCTAGTGAATCTCCATCTCCGCCACATTCTCTATGGCGGTAGGTAGCCAGTTGGCGATGATGGTGATGCTGCAAGGCTTCTTCAAAGGTATATACAGATATATTCTTAAATCACGAGCTCATCCACCTCTCTGATATCGTGTTAACTTCGTTGCACAGGCTGTGAAGTCTGACGGTCAGGTGTCTGGCCATCTGGCGTTGCCGTCTGCTATGTGTTCATTTAGGACAAGCAAGCGTCAGGATGGATGGCTAAAGTTCCGTGTTCCGGCTGTCTTTGTGGCGTTTGAGGTGATCTCAACGAAAACGTGAAGAAGGCCCGTTTGCCTCCACTTCCATTCGTGCAACGTATGAACTGCTCGAGACCCTTAGGCAAGGTTTGCATCGCTTGCTAAAGCATACATCAGTGGGCCCTGGTCACTGTTGGACCACGTAAGGGTGTTGTGCAAACTGATTAAGTATCCACTTAGTAAACTGTATATGAACAGCCAGCATAGATTCAGTCGCTTTATGATGAGGTATGTGCCTGTATCGTAAACTGTTGTAAGTTAACTTTAGCTTAGCTTAAAGGTTATGGAACACTGCACCCCGACGTACAAAATGCATTTGGTTCCTTTAAGACCTGGCAATACACGGTACCAAACTTTATTTGATTCCTATCAAAAAAAAAAAGAAGAACTTTACATTTTCATAAAGACTCATTCTTTTTTCTCTCAGCGAATATATTGTGCTTCAAAATAGATATGACCTATATAAGTTCACAGGAGAAATAGAGTTATTCTGTGCTGTTCTATAAGTGTGATAGTTCACGTTCATCTAAACACACTGGGCATGGATTAAGAAATGTGCATGAGTGATTTGAAGGGCTGTGTGAACCAAATCCTATCCAGAGAAATCTTTAATCTAATGAAGAATAATCGATAAACAGAAAGAATATATTATCAATAACTGTGAATCATGATTTGATAAATGTGAAGATGTGGACTATTTTGCAATGGCTTCAATGATTGTGAATCATGAATCAGCTAATAAAACTTTATGTATTATTCCGTATTAAATCTTAAATCTGTCAGTAACTCTGAATAATGAATCAGGATATTCATATTCAAAAGCAGAGGCTGCAGTAACAAATTAATCGTAACTCAAAAGTGGCAACCAGTTATATCAATCCGTAATGAATATTCTATCGTGAAAATATCAGTAACTGTGACTCATGAATCAAGAGAGGTAGAGGCTTATATCAATGTGTAGTGAAGATGTCAGTATCTGGGAATTAAAGAAAACGAAGAAAGAAAAAGGTATCAATCCTTTGAGGAAGCTCCGAGGGTGAAGACGGGACCAGCGTCACCTGAAGAACAGTCTCTTAAACTAGCGAGGAAGAGACGTGTTGACAGTGACAATGAACGACCCTATACGGCAAATTGAACGGCCCGTTTTAGGTTCTGTATATTCCTCTTCCATCTTTCTGTCTGTACCTTACTTTGCTATAGCGACCAAGGCGGTAGCAACACGTCCACAGACACCAAACAAGTTTCCATTGTGAATTAAGTTCCCGTTTACAGGATGTTATAAGCATTTAGTCTTTCCACCAAAGTATATTTCAACAGCTGTTTATTTCTCGCAAATATATCGTTTCGTTTCTCCAATATCACTCACAGATACTTAAAATCTTGGGTGTTTACTCACTTATGATATCTTAAAAATCTGTTGATTCTGTACATAATTTTTGATCAAGTTTGTTCTTGAAATACAGACCAAAAAATAAAAGCAAATGAATCTTGAAAATTTTTGCAAGGCGCTCATAATGGTGTATGTATAATATGTTTTCCCCTAAGGTACTTTCCACTCTCGTCACTGGTTATAACACACCTACTAAATATTTCCAACACATCGGAAGCAGAATTCGAGTTTATATACGTTATCATTATATACAGAAATCGTGAAAAAAAAAAAATAAGTGACGTGACCCACTTTTTTTTATTCGTTAATAAAAACATAAATCCTGGGGAAAAAAATTTTATTGGGGGCAAATTCAATTTCATATGACTTAAAAAACACCATTTTGCATTTTCCCCACAAAATATGATATGCGGGACGTATACCGGAATTTAAAAGCCTGTTTCCAGATGAACATTTGCCGACATTTTCACGGGGTATGACAGAACAACGCTCGCCTTCAAGCCGCGAGCATATGCGCGTGTGTGGTAATGTGCAATTTCATTCGTATCTTTTTTTTTTTTTTTTTACATGTATATATAAATTTGTACATTTACCTATTTGTACTTTACAGGGAGTGAATTTTACACCCGTGGGACCCCCATTTCTCTCGACCAATGTCATTCTGTAAGTGCGTCCGACCTTCTATATATATATATATATATATATATATATCTGTGCACATCAATTCATAGTTTTGTATCTATGTATGTCAGAAAGGGATTAGAGAAGGAGACTGGCTCTCAGGTAAGTAGCTTCAGGGTGTTGATGAAGCAGTTCTTCAGATGTCTCGCTCTTAATTTCACGGCGATTTCAGTGTGTGAAATCAAAATCAGATAACGAGGTTCAGCTTAAATCCACCATGTTTCTTATTTCCTTCTGAGTTAGCTTTTATCATCATCAACTTGACTCTTCGGCGGTCTTCGGAAGTTGAAACCACGAAAAGATAATCATAGATATGCAGAGTGAGACGAGATATGATTAAAGCAATGAACTGAATATCATTATTATCTACAGCGCGATACAGACCGGACACTTAAATCTGTAGCTGGTTACTGTAGACTCCGCTTATTCGTACCTGACTACATGAAAGAGGTCCAACGCCACATATCATCTGTGGTAAGGGTCATTGCAATATTCCCACTAGGGTCTGACAAAAGACCCTTTTTGTGACCCCTGTAAACCTTTTGCGCTACCGCTCACGGGATGAGCGTGGGTCGCTCAATAAATCTGCTGGGGTTACCGGCACAAGTCACGAATCAATCCCGCCAATGGGGCTGCTTCGGCGCTCCCTCGTCAAGGTGAGTGATGATGTGACGCCCTGGGCTGCATCTAGTTTGTCCAATGTACAAAAAAGTTTTTGGGATGCGCAGTTCCCAGCCACACAGTGGCATTGGTAAACTTTACTGATCTAAGCTCTAATATCACGAAGGGGCATTGAGTTTGTTATGCATGATGAGGTTGGCTGATTTAGGGCTTTACTAGACAATGATTACCTCATGCTGTTGCTCGTTCTCCGTATGAGTAAAAGTTTAAAAACAATTTCTTTGACAACTTTCTCATCCTTTTCATATGACAGGGTGAATGTGCTACCCATCTAGGCTGCTGCTATACTCTTGCTATGGGTGTAAGTTATAATGTCAGAGTTGGAGTTAGAATAAGCATTTGTCGACAAGGACCTCAGTGTATTAAATTTTTGCAATTAGCCAAGCAGTGGAGAAAGTCTTAGAGTAAAATGAGGATGAAATATTTATGAAGTTAGGGAAGCCATATGATAAAAGTGAACTGAAATTTCGGCACTTTTGGAAGCTCTGACACAACGTGGTTAGCATGGAAGAATTCTATAAGCAATGTGTTGCATGCGTGAGAGTAAGAGACACGAAAATGAGTGAGTGGTCTGAAATACACGTGAGTGTGTCAAGGTTGTGTGGTATCACGGCGGTCATCTGGGTTTTTTTCTTGTGGATGGGGCGTTGCGTGAGGTGAGAGCGAGGACGGGTGATTTTAGTACGATACCTAACCATAGGGAAACAGATTGGAAGTTGCCACACTTGTTATATGCAGATGACGCTTTGCTTTTAGAAAAATCTGAGGAAGAGCTGGAAAGACTGATTGGAAGATTCTAGGAAATACGTAAGAGGAAAATACGAACAATAGTAAGACGCGAAGTTTTGAAAAGAAAAGAACAACAGACTGTATGGTCCAACTGCATGACGAAGACCTGGAAGTTCTGGAATAGTTTGAGTATTTGGAAGTGAGGTCTGTAAGGATGGCAGTGTGAGCTGAAGTTGGAAGTAGAGTCATGCAAGGGATACGAAATGGGGGAAGAGTGATATATTTCTGATAACTGAGAAAAAATCTGAGCGTTAGGTGTGTAAGAATCTTGCATGAAGAAATACTCGTCCTAAAGCTCGTGTATGGCTGTGAAACTCAAGTCTATGTGGTTTAGAATGATGTGAAAATAAAAGTAATAGAATTGGTTGACTTGCTTATTACAGTTGGAATTAGGTGGGTAGATCCAGTGAGGGATGAAGGGTTCAGAAGGCCATATAGTGAGGAGTTATTTGAGAGGTGCTTGGATGAAAATCCATAAGAAACTTACAACCATGTAAAACCTATGGTAGAGAATAAGCTGGTCGAGAAGGTATACTGAAATACAACAGAAGGTACAAGGAGGAGAGGTAGACTACGGAGGAGATGGATAGATGTATTGAGTGAACTCAGTATGGCTAGGGATATATATATTCCTGAAGTAGATGGTATGGGGATCATTAGGGATTGAATGCAATAGAAGCATTTGGCGTATGACGTGGTATAAGTAGAGATTGGCCTCAACTGACTGATCAACTTACGTATAAAGCGAGAAAGTAAGAAGCACCTTTGTTAGTATGAAGATCCATATTTCACTCTAACTCACTGGACATAGGTTGATGACATAAGTGTGAGTGTGAAGCAGCAGAGGTAATGTACGTGACTGATCTACCTCAATAAACTAAGTATGGGAGTGAAGACAGAAGACTGGCAGATGCATCATGCATCACATGGGTTCCTACGACAGTGGTATAACAACCAGTATAATTTGTTATCTTGATCGTTTATGTAACACAATGTATAACTGTTCTTTACTCGTATATCATTTTACTGACGAGGTTAGATCCCTCAAAAATTGTGGACAGGACAGTTACCCTAGGTCGTTCAGGCATCAGAATTTTTTTTCCCTCTTTATTAAAAATATCAATCATTTACATAAAGGCAATTAAACTTTTATTAAATTTTTATGGTTACCTGGGCAAAATTGTGGGAAAAAGTACTTTTCACTGAATAGCGTTAGTCTTTGAAAAACGGTATGTTTAAAGCATGTAACAGACCGCTGTAAAAAAAAAAAAAAAATTGGTTACTCTTCTAGACACAAAAATTTATAAATTGGAAAAAAAAAAAGTCGCTAAGATAATTTCAACAAAAGTTTTTCGTTCTAATTGTTAATGACGTGGATTATGTTATATGCTAGCTCATGCTATCATTCACCTTAGATACAAATCAAAAAATTTTCTACAATCGAAACTAGATCATAAGTTAGAATTAATGAGATCTTTGACCAGACGGTTAAATTTACACTTAATCACGATTCGATATTAATCTGAGATTTTTTCATTTTGTGTGTGTGTGTGTGTGTGTGTGTGTGTGTGTGTGTGTGTGTATGTGTGTGTGTGTGTTCCCGTTATCCATGGAGCTTTCTGACTGGTGATGTCTGCCAAGGGGAGGTAATAAAACCCCAAGTTCGATTTAATTTTCGATGACTTTCAAACAGCAGTCGCCTCTTCGTTCTACGTATTATCGCACTTTAAGACGCGTCAAGGTTGAGGTCGACGGAGCTTATGAATTTGTAATGAATACGGAACAGCAATTGCCCAGTGAAATAATTTTCATGCTGCTGCTGCTTTTTTGTTATGTACTGAAGGCTTCAGTTACGACTTTGGGGTCATCCTCGAGGCGAAGCCTTATATGAAACAGTAATAAAAAGGGGGGGAGAGAGAGAGAGAGAGAGAGAGAGAGAGAGAGAGAGAGAGAGAGAGAGAGAGAGGTGGCTACTGAGATGAAGAAGTAATCTACATTAATTAGTAAATTGAAAAACCTCATCTTCAAAGACAGGAAAAGTCGAAAGAAAAAAGAAGAAAAAAAACATGAAAAGGAAGAGCTCAAAAGTTAAGCTGTGTAAGGAAAGAAACAGACATAATATCATCTCAACATTAAGTTGCTGACGGCTACAGATCAGTCATCTGACTCACTGGCTTACCGAGGGTTACATGGTCTAGGGTAAGTAACAACGACGGCACACAGACAGAACTGCAGAAGTTGCTGGAGACCCTACCGGCCAAAGACCAAATAGACCCACCAGTGGAGCGAGTGGAAGAGTCATCGTACTCCAGGCCATGAGCAGAACACTTGTTTACTTAACAAGACACTTGCATTTTACCTACGGCTTCTACGTTATACATACCTTGATGTGCTGAATACACTCGCTAGCATGAGTCTGTTCACAAACAGGAAAGCATTTGTCTATATAAGTAAACTAACGCATCTCTTCACCAATATATGAACATAATTTCTATCTAAACAAGGGAAGGGAAATAGAGTTGGGTAGTTCGTGGTCTTATCAACGATGAGATCTAGCCATACCCCTTCACCATAGCCAGCAACATCCCAGAACTTGTGCCTCAGCTGCCAGCATATAATCCTGCTCTCTGAGTTAGGATCACATCGGGCTATCTCTACAGCTTCCCCGCATCTCGTGTACAGAGGGAGCGCCGGGCTCGGAAGCAACGCTTAGAAAGATTATTACCAACCCGGCGCTGCACTCAAAATGTAATATATAATATCTACTCACTTACATCACAACAAGTAACTGATTTGATAAATTCTTACTTACAGACGCTTCACTCGATAAAGAGCTGCTTTAATTATAAGATAATTAACTATTTCTTATCTAGCACGTCTTAAGCTCTCGTATTCCTACGTTACAGTGGATAACAGACTGGACATTGAAAATATCAATAGCGTGCGAGTTGTGTAGTAGTCGTGAAATGTATTTTGCTCTTGTGTATAAAGCTTTAATTACCATATTTTTATTGCTATTGGGTTCTTATTCAATCGCTCTGGGATGTCAAAATACCATAACATTTTCTTATAAGGATTGGATCGGACTGTCGTAGAGAATGAACACCAAAATTATCGTCCGGTCTGTTAACAACCTTATATTCCAATACGCTTTGTCCATTTAACACAGAGGAAAATTATCTTTTTCTTCTATTCATATGATAGAACCAGGAAAGGTGTTATTAATATTCAGATCATTTGTTAAAAATCATCGCGTCTTTAACCGAATATATTCACTGTATGTTTTCATATGCACCTCAAGCAAATATATATTGATTTCCATGTGAAATCAATATATATATATATATATATATATATATTACTGACACTTTTTAACTCTAGACATACCTTTATTAAGGCTCTTGAGCTTCAGTCCACAAAGACTGAGTTAGGGAACGTCTCAGCTTACAGCATCACAGGATAAAAGAATGAATTTAAGATGAAACACACAGTAGTAGAGAAAGATATTGCTCGACCAACTGCGTGGGGCCGTGTGTGTGTGTGTGTGTGTGTGCGGGGAGCTGCTTCCGCAATAACTGGTGCAGAATATAATCTCAGCTGGTTTCCTGAGTGTTGTCCCTCGCTCCGCGCCACAGGGGGAGCTGGATTCATCCCGTTCATTTCAGTCTAAACCTGGAATCCATTCAGGAAGATACCCTGGAGGACTGGGACAATTACCAGCGTGTGATAATGTATAAATGGAGTGTACCCGTTGCTTCCCCCACGCCTATGATCGACGAGGACGCCCCTCCCACCCACGCCCCGACACCACCCTCCCCCGCCACCCGATAAATCCTCCGAAAGATACAAGCCCGCGAGGGACTGCCACTGACCGGCACACTGACGTTCCCAATCACGAATTTCTCTCAAGTTTCAGCCAGCGGGACCCGGGCGAGGAGGAGGAGGAGGAGGAGGAGGAAGCTCCTCCACTCCCAGGGGGTATTGTGGTGGGAGGTATTGTCTGATTCCCCCCTGGACCTCAGTCTCTCTGACCCCGGCAATGATGGTGGCACGGTGCAGGAATAGTGTCGAACCGACAGAATCTTCAGGGAGGACAGTCTGTATCTACTCGATGTGTTTCTTTTCAGCTACATAAGTTTCATTTCGGCCTCAATGATGATTGAAAAGAAGGTCATGGGATGCGCATGAATCGTTCAAATGACGCAGAACGTCCGCAGTCGTGTTGTTTCTCACAGCGATCCTGTGGTCGAGCTTTCATCGTCGAGTCCTGACCAGGCCAAGGGATTAGTCTTTCAATCACCATCACTTGCGTTCCCTTACGGCCACTTGTAGTCTCATTGCCCTCTCTCTCCCTCTCTCTGGCTACACGTTTTTCAAGGAGACAGGATGGGTATGTTCTCGTCGTATCGCCCGGTTTGTTTGGCGTGACGAGATCTTCAAGTCCGCATTAGTACAGTGTGCCGGTCTAAGCCGACCTTACAACGGGCACCTGCAAGGATTATCTTCAAAAAGAAAACGTACGATATTTGGGGTCCGATACGACTGATGTTTTGAGTCCGTGAGAAAACTATAAAGCTCACTCTTGTATCTGTATAGCTGAGGCACACGAAACAATCTGTAAAGCTACATCCGAAGAGCTCACACAAACTGAACAATCTGTAAAGCTAACACTTGTATACTGTACGGTTGAGACACACTATGCAAGCTATAAAGCTAACCCGTGGGTCTGTATAGCTGAATGACACACTAAGCTAACTTGGGCTCTACGACGGTAAGAGACCGAGCTAAGTAGCGCATCTTCACAGCTGGGAGACACTGATTTAAATAGCATGTCTGTCCAGCTAACAGATACACAGTTAATTAGTGCATTTGTACAGGTGGGAGACATACCGAGCAAACTAGTGCATCTGTGCAGCTGAAACACAGGTGTTAATCCAGTACTATTCATCAGTTACATTCTATAAGGAAATTAAATTGATTAATAACCAGCCAGGTTGGCGCTGATAACATCCTATCCGTGACGACCCGCACAGATCACTTACAAAACGCGGAGCTAATTTCTTAAGAGGTAACAAAGTTGCCTACTTAACGAGGCATGAGGCCACATGGTCGAAATCACGCTCGAAAGTGATAACAGATTAATCTCAGACAACTAGCCGGGCATGACAGGCGTAACCGAAGGTAGGGGATGAAACTGTCGTCAGTTGTGACAAATTATGGTCGGTTTTTGTCTGAATTTTCCCGGTGTTCTTTAAATCTCAGTAAAGACATTATAATGACTTAACTCGAAAGTGAAAGGTGTTGGGAAAGGCTTTCCTCTGAGGAGGGATGTTGGGTGTGGGCATGAATGGAATAAATAGATTTGTTAACACAAAAAAATTTGGAAACCTCATTAAGATGCGAGTGTGTGTGTGTGAACTTACCTATTTGAACTATACTTGACGGGAGTTTTACATTCGTGGATCCCCATCTCGTGAACTTTCTCAACCATCGGATGATTTATGCACGTTGTCTACGTTTACTATTTACTCACTCAGTTCATTCCATTCGTTCACTACTGTTGTACTATGAAAGTACTTTTTAATATTTTCCTTATGATCTCTGGACGCTCTGTCTCTACATCTTTCGTAGAACTGTCCGAGTGTTTTTGTCATCAAAGTAGCTTAAAACCTTGCGATCAGATCACCCCTCACTCTTCTCTCTCTCTCTCTCATGGTGGGCAAATTTAAAGCCTCAAGTTACTCCCTGTAACGCAGTTCTCTTAATCATCTTATCATCTTTGTTGCCCTCCTCTAGACCTTCTCTCTTAGCTCTTTATGATTCTTTATGCGCGGTGACCAAATGTGAGAAGCATATTCTAATCTTGGCCTAATGTAGAACGTGAAGAGGTCGCCAATGTTTGCTTTTCCACGAACGTGAACGAAGTTCTAATATCTGCCAGCAGAAAATAGGTCTTCTTGACTACGGCGACAGGATGGGGACAATGTTGACTACCAAGTTTCTCTCACACACAGATTCCTGCAACTTATTTCATGCTGGATAATATTCATATCTAAGCCTTCTTCGCTGTGTCCCATTCTTATTAGTGAACAATCACTTGGGTTGAACTTCATCAATCATGCATCAGACCAATTCTGGAGTCTGTCTTGGTCCCCTTGTAAGCTGATGCAATCAATCTCTTTTTCACTTCCTTCATGATCTTTGCGTCAGTTACAAATATAGTTAGAAAAGAGTCCATACCTTCTGACAAGTCATTGACGCAGAAAAAGAAGAGAAACGGTGCCAGAACAGAACCCTGCGGCACCCCACTGATGACTTCAACCCATTTCGAGAATGCTCCACTGACATGCGTCTACTAGAATAATCTTCTATCCACAGAAAAAGTCCCCCCTTATCCCTGCCCGATGATACAGTTTCTTAATCAGCTTCCCCTGCGATAGTGTCATATCCCTTTTGGCAATCCAGATGCAAAGAATTCAGCCCATTTCTATTTTGTCTAAAACAGAGCTCACTTTCCCGTAGAAATCTAAGAGGAACGTCACACTTTTTGTTTTATGTTGAAGGCTCTAGTCACGGACAAAAGTCCACATCAAGGCAGGGCCCTAATTGAAACATAGAGAGAACTGAGAAAGTGGGAAAAACAGACAAGGAAAGTATTTACAAATTTTTGAGAAAGTGAAAAACATGTCTCTTGAAATGAGCCAGGTCA
>JAYMFT010038375.1:0-15710 GCA_038088735.1 Panulirus argus | reverse complement strand
TGTGTGTGTGTGTGTGTGTGTGTGTGTGTGTGTGTGTGTGTGTGTGTGTGTGTGCGTGTGTGTGTGTGTGTGTGTTTATTACGATTGCATTATAATGTTACGCCTACCTTATTTCCTGTGTAAAGAGCAGGTTCGAGCTGTCACATGCCTTTTTCTGGCTTTGATGAAAATTTTGTCTAGAAACAGCAAACTTACTAGAAAACAGACGCAAGTTTTCTAACCTCAATTAATCGAATTACGTGACATTATGACAAGTGCTAAGTAGTTGGCTGTATGATATGAGCTCAGTAGTATTGACAGTTGTATAGAAAATCAGTAATGCACTGTTTTATTACGTAAAACTTGTGTGCACAACACTGGATTTTTGTTTGAGCACTCATTACGAAGGATACCTTCACTGTCAACACCCTACGATGGGACCTACCAATATGGTGCCAGTTGAAAATCGTAGGCATATCATTTTCTTAAGACCAGACAACAGGATGCTTGCTCCAGTCTTTCTTTTGAGATCAGTGAGTGGCTTTGGTTAGACTTTGCAATAGACATTTATTATTTTAAACTTACGTAGAGTTACAACTATTTATGGTGTCAATATTAAGAATGAACTGATTTGTATCTGCTATATTTGTATATTTGTATATTTGTATATTGAATTTTATCCATGCTCAGTGGAAAACTGAATTAGCTATACTAGACATAATTACAACAGACACTGAACTAATCTTTATAATTTGAATGATAGTTATGTTCAACATTGTTCTTAAGATTAACATAAAATGAAATTCTGAAGGATTTATTCTAGGTCTTTAACATGGAGATACTTCTATTCTTTTTTCTTTTTTTACGTTAACTTCTATTCAAGACATAATCGTCATGAAAGTTACTAAAGTTTTTGCTTAGAAATTAGATAAAAGCAAAATTGATGTGGTATGACTTGGGCGAAATTATCAACAAGGCCGTGTAGGCTAGACCAGTGTTGTTCAAACATTTTTGCCTATTGTACCCCTTGCTAGCTTCTACCTCTAAGTAACCCCATGACTGATTAAACTCAATATTTGGAAGGACATTGGAAATTATATTGAAAGTTCGCCTGATCGGAGTGCTGGACAATAATTTATCATTCAGTATACTAAAGGAAAAAGACTAACGACATAGCAGTGCTTGAAAATTACTTACAACTCGATGTGAAATGTGGGGTTGATGTTCACTGATGATTTTTGACATTCTGGGCGGTAGAGAGGCTACTGCAGTGATCAGGCTTTGTTCCAGGTTTACGTTTAGGCTGTTTCATTGTTTTGACTTGATAACGCTCACTGCAGAGAAAGATGCTTCACAAAGATAGGTAGACCCAAAGGGCAGAAGGTTTTCCAAAGCCTTCTTTCCTAGGTTAGGGTGCTCCTTCTTTACACAACTCCAAAACCGTGTTAGAATTAAGCTTTCAAATATCATTTTGAGGCCACGGTTTGAACACACTTCTAATAGTGCTTTCAGAAGGTTATTAGGAAGCTTTTCATGTTATTTTCATATAGGAGGAATGGATTTCTAGCCCAATCCAGCGATACAGATCTCTCATATATGTCTGGAAAACAAGATTTAAAAGCACAGATAAGGTTGGTCAAATGTTCCACAGTCTCTCTCTCTCTCTCATCATTGTTAGTGTAAAAATACGCATTTGACAGAAGAAAACACGTACAATCTTCCCCAAAGCATATCTCCTTCCACAACTTGTTTTCTTTTGAAAACCACCGACTTTATCATATAAATAAAAAATGTTTGTATCATTGCCCTGCAGAGCCAAATCTAACTTATTCAATATGCTAAATATGTCTGCAAGATGTGCTAGTTGTGCAAGCTAAGTAGTGTTTTCAAAAAATATGGCAAAAGAAGACCTATTTTCTGATATAAATGAGCTTACCTCATCTCGTACCTCGAACAACCTGTCAAGTACCCTTCCTCTCGATAGCCAGCGCACCTCTGTGTGCAGCAATAGCTCTGTGTGCTCAGACCCTATGCTTTCGCACAGTCTATGAAACATGCGAGCTTTAAGTGGCCTTGACTTTATAAGCTGATTACTTTGACGCCATCATTCAATATCCCACGCAACTTTGAGCTCATTTTTTGGATGCTATTGATCCTCAGTGAATGATGCAATGAATCTACTGCACATCAGGATTTTCCTTCTTAATCCTTGCAACGAGTCCCTTCACTTTCCCGGTCATGGATGCAGCACCGTCTGTACATAAGCTAATGCAAGATTTCCAACTAAGCTCTTGTTCAGAGAAGAACTGATTAATGACTTTGAAAATAGCTTCACCAGCTGTGTGGTCTTTTTCTTTTTGTTTGTTTGTTTTTTGCAAAAGAGCTCATCTTCATTTATATCATCGCCATCAATGTATCTCACAAATAAGACAAGTTCAGCCTGTCCACTGACGTCAGTCGATTCGTCAAGTTGAAGTGAAAAAACTTGATCAATAATATTTGTACTCATTTCATTTACACTTCGAGAAACAGTTTGGTGTGACAAAGGAACAGCCTTTAGGTGGTAAGCTGCCTTTTTATCCATCATAACTGCAGCTGGCAATATCAGTTCTTCAGCTATATTAAATGGCTTTTAGCTTTAGCAACTGATAAAGATACAGCTAAGGATGCTTCCAGAACTTTACTTGATGTTGTGGAGGCTTTCTTAATTGTTGTCTGGGAAAACGTAAAATCAGAAAGTTTTCTTTTAAAAAACTCCGCTGGTTTACCTACATGACACTGATGTTTTGTGTCTTAATAAGGTGACGTTAGAGGTGAGGTGGTTTCATGCTACTCTTTGCCAACCTCTCAAAAGAAGCACAAAGCTTCCGGAAGAACAGAATTCGCAGAAATAAATCCTGGTATTGCCGATATTAGGTAGGTCTGTTTCCTTTTTCTTCACAGCTGCTTGATTTCCTTGGCTTGCATTGCTGCTGCGGCTGCTACAGTTTCACGTTTTAACCATCTATCTATATTTCTTGCGGTTAAAGACGAAAGTCAGCAAGCGTGACTCGAGGGAGGAGTTCAGCGCTGTTCCTGTAGGCGTCCTGTCCCGTTTTCTCTCCTTCCCCCTTACTCCCGTCAACCCTCGATTTCTTTCTCCTTCATTTTAATTCTTATTCTATTCTCTTGTCATCCACTTAAGTTGAAACTGCGTAAGTTTTGTGGTTATTTAATTATTCTATTCTTAAAAAATCACCCATGCACACATACACATGCTCAGTAAAGTTACTGATCCTAAATGCCATATGACCTGTATGTGATAGTATGATTTTTTTTTCATTATCTTCTCACGTACCCCTTTGAATAATGCTGCGCACCCTCAGGGCTACACGTACCCCAGTTTGTACAACACTGCATGGGAGAACAGAGTGAAGCAGTAAAGCCAGAGGTAGGAAGTTTAGAAAACAGACTTTTGCCAGACTCAAATGTTATGGAAGTGTCGAAGGGCAAGACAGAATATTCACCAGAATCTCTAGAGAGATAGTGACGAAAGTTGAGCCTCATAAGAGAGTTCACCAATGGACGGTGCACGCCAAAGCCGGATAGGTGATCAGAAAGTAGGATAAGAGTGTTTAAGATGGTGATGTTGCTTACTGGTAATATTGATCGTGACAAGTGAGGTTAATGATGATGATTTCGGCTGTGGTCATCATTACTGTAATTGGTGATGCTGATCGATGATCGTAGTGAATCTGGTCGTTGTGATGGTGTTGCTGACCGGTGACCGTGGTGAATTTGGTGTTGATGGTGATGTCACTGGTGATCGTAGGGAATCTAGGGGTGATCTTGGTGCCTGGGTCTGTGATGACATCCTCAGTAATGATGGGGAAGATATTGTGTTATGGAAGATATGGTATCTTTACTTACGCCAGTGGAAGATGGTTGGTCGAGGAATAGGAGCGGGCGGGAGGTGGAGGGAAGAAGAAGGAAGAGATGGTAAGACTAGAAGTGGATGATGATGATGATGGAGAAGGAGATGAAGTTTGATGAGTCTCGCCCGCGGGATGTGATGTAGAGGATGATGGTGGAGTGATCTGGGGAGAGTCGTTGGAGTAGTGGAGGATGAGGGAGTGATAGGGAATACATGGGAGTGCTCCCATCACTCCCGGCCGTGGAAGGGTAAGGGTTAGGATGGAGGAACTGGAGGAGAGATAATGATGGATACGAGGAAGGAGTGAGAGAGAGACGGGCGGTTGTAGAAGATGTAAGGTAGACAGATAGGAAGGAAGCAGACAGAGATAGGGAGAAGAGTTAGGGAAGGGAAGTGCAAGGGGATGGGAGAGAGGTTAGCAATTTATTTTGAGAATATAATTATGGAAAACGGAGGACAGAGTGATAATGTATCTGTGCATGAGTGCTTACGACGATGTTGTCATGAGGGCAAGGCAAACGCTTAACGCTCACCGAAGATAGATAGAGAGAGAGAACTGGGAGGAGGGGGCGGCAGCGTGAGAAAAGGCGGTGGAGTTAAGTACAGACGGCGAGATTTACAAGTAGTTGAATATTAAGTCCACTTGACAAATGGCCAGGTCTGACAGGCCGCCGTGAGAGGTGGTACAACACGACCTTCCTTGGATGGTCTTCACCTGACCTTCCCATGGATGGTCTCTGCCCCAACCTTTCGTGGATGGTCCTAACGGACGTTACCGAGACGGGCGCCACCGTCGTCTGTCATGGAAGGCCCACTCGTCGACTTACCTTGATGGTGCTTTACAGTTGTGGTCTTTACCCAGACCCTACCAAGATGGTCTTCAGGACAGTACGTAGATAGTCATTACCCCTGACATTACCAGGATAACCATCGCTACGACTTCACCTCTTCACCTCACCTGTATAGTTTTCATTGCGACTTCCTCTGCGAAGCCCATACTACCAGCTTTTCCAAGATAGCTATACTCCTTGGAACGCAGGCAGGATAGGTATATCATCATTTATACATGGAAATTCCTAGATAGTATGGTTCCCAACTTAATGTATTTCGAAATAACATCCGACTGACACGACAGGCATGGGAGCCTTTGTAAAACACTACCTTCGAAATCCAAAGGTGCGAAATGCGCAAAAAGAGGGAACACCTTAACCATCCTGGGCCCAAGACTTTAACACCTTGCCAGCTACCATAAAAAAAACAGCATGGGATGCACAATAGAGAAGTTTATGTGTGCAATGGGCAAGTGCCTACAAAGTGTGCTATCTAGACCAGCCAGGTTTTAGGGGTTATGTAGGCCTGAGGGCTGCGGCTTCCAACGACCCAATCCAGGAACCTGGGCCCAGCCCGGGCAGTAGGAGTAAAGACCCCCTGAAAGCTTCACCAGGTATACATAGCCCACAGTACCAGCCTCATCAGGATAGCTCCCACAACAGCCTCACCTACATAGCCTCCGTTACCACTTCATTTAGGTCGTCGTCCATGTATGGCCGTAGAAGCTATTGATGATATTCACTTACCATCCCATTGCAGGCATTATATATACTATGAAACATTAATATGCTTACAAGTAGACCTTCTTTGTCCCGCCAATATAAAAGTTTAGAAGTTGAGCGAATCATTATATGGTCACCCGTGTGTGTGTGTGTGTGGTTACCCATTTTGTAATTTCCTTACTTTTACTGTGCTGGGAGAGGGTTCTATACTTTAGACTTGAGATGGTGATCATGTTAGATTCGCGGGCCCTTTGCTTTAATGATTGCCTGCCCTCAAGTAGATGACGCAAGAGTTGACATCTTGAGCTCTACCAGTGATCAACTACTGGCTGTCGCAAAGAGGTATGTGAGAGAAGGAATAAAATGTTTGTAATAGATAGCGACGTGTACGTGCAGTGCTTGCCTTCTCCTCATCCTGCGGTTGCCACACTGGCGTGGAGTCATGCATGGAGGTTATTACTGTGAAGTACCCCGAGAAGCATCTGGGGTATTTTTTACGCACCAAAGGTCCACTTCCAAATTGTGTTTAACTTTAAGGCACTGTTTTTCAGCCGGGGTTCCCCTGAATTCTTATATATATATATATATATATATATATATATATATATATATATAGCATTCCTCGATTTCCACGAAGTTGTGCAATGAAAAAGAGACAGAGAGAAAAAAAAAATGGAAGCCCAGTACAGTAGTTCACTGCCTATAAGTGGGGCTCATTTAACTTGAGCTTGGCTAATGGATGCCAAAAGATTGCTGATGAAGATAAAAGATGTTGCTAAAGAAGAAGGAAAAGAAACAACGGATAGAGAAGATTAAGGTTCCAGAAAATATTGCCTATTCCTTAGGGGGTTTCTCGACTAAGAAAAGGCTGAAAAGTACTGACCTTAGGAATATGCCATAGTAAAAAAGTAGTTATAAATATATTTGGTCACGTTGATATTTGATGTAGACTTGTGCTGTGTAATAGTCAGCGCCTGGAACGCCTCATCTGTGAACTATGGGGCTTCAGCAGTGACACTTTTATCGAACTATGTTCCAGATGACATATCTGAACCGTTTTTGGCTCTTATCTTTTGAACTATTTGGACACTCGTCTGTTGAGCAATGGCTCTGACAGGCATGTTTCAGCTTTGTGTTTGGCGAGCAGTGCATGAGATATGTAGTGTGCAACTGAGTTTATGGTGTAGGTGTCTGGTCTGTGGAGTACGTTAGATGTCAGGTTTGAGAATAAATGTCACTCGTCGTTTCATTTTTCTTCATGTTGAATAGTTCGTTGTTGAGGAGGAGCCTTACGTACCCTCCCTGTTTGGAGGGAACTGAGGAGGTGAGCCTATCTGCCTACTTGTCACTCGTTCCTCAAGCAGGAATTCTCGTGTTTCTTCAATCCCCAGAAACCTTCCCTTTCCCTTGTGACGGATTTTCACTTTCCGTTTTCCTTCGTCCAGACCACCATCTGGAATTAGAGGAAAACGGGCATCAAAAGGTTCTTCAGTTTTCGCCCAGGATTGTATGTCACATGCTCCAGGTTGGCAAAATTTTGTCCAATGTTTTACCAAACTCGGCTGCGAAAGTTCCCAAGTGTGTTTGAGCATGTTTGATTTGGGTGTAGTGGACACGTGTGTCGGTTGGTGGGCCTGAGTGCGGACTTTGTTTGTGAACGATTTGGTAATGATTACATTGGCACCTGTATTCGATGAATTTCACCAACTTCGAGTGCTCGGACCTGAGGCCATGCTTACCATCACATCATTATAGGAATACGTTTGTTTGTTTGTGTGTGTGTGTGTGTGTGTGTGTGTGTGTGTGTTAGTTTTCCTGCCTGATCAACATACACCTCATCATCTGTATTAATATCTTTTTTTTTATTCCATTTCCTGCCCATCATTGTATTCGTCTGTATCAGTTTGCATATATCCCAAGTGTGCGTTGTCCTTTTCTGTTCCTCTGACCAGCATGTTAATTCACATTACCACCCAAAACGATTTCTCCTCGACGTTTGAGAACCGCTTAATTAAGTCTTGTAATTTGTTTAGTGATTTGCATAAAATTGGCGTTGGCGGCGAGGTCTGGGGTGCTTGCCAAGACCTGCTGGCAGGTGGGCCGGCGCCTCCTCCTCCTCCTCCTCCTCTTAATGCTGATTTTGCTCTTCTTCCATTCTTTTCTTATACATTCTTGCTGCTGCTCTTAGTTTTGCACCGCTTATGCCTCTCTGCATTTTATCATATTTTTCTTCAATATTTCTCCTGACCCCTAGAACAGAGCCGTCTGGACTGGAAGGCACCATCCTCTTCTTCGCAGTCAAGGACGTCCCTAGACACCTGAAGAAGCATCCTGCCGCAAGGCTCAAGGATAAACCACACTGGGGGAAGTTAGTGCCACAGACGGGAGGTTAATTCTCTTGACTATCTCAGTTTACCCGGATCTAGCAGTTTGTTGGACCGAGCGGTGATTCTAGCGCGCGCGGAAGAGCCGCGCGTCACGTACGTATGTTGTGCTTGACCTGGAGACGGGGTCGTGTGGTTTGGAATTTTGAACGGCCATTACATGGTTTCGAGTGCTCACTGCAAGGTTTTGTATTTAACGAATTTCATCGGGATATTTCTGAATGCACCTTCGATAATCTGAATGCTCCTGACGAGATATGAAATGCTTTCTAACAATGTTGTGATGTGTCAGCGTAAGAATTTAAATGCCCGCGTCGACTGGACTCGATTGCTGTTCTAAAGTTTGTTGATGTCACATGGTGTGAAGCGCTTCCCATGAAGTTTTGCATGTTTACTGGCGGGATTTGACTGCGCTTAATGAGGTTTTGATCGCTCCCCATGAAGTTTTAGAGGTCGATGTTGGATTCTGAATGCTCCTAGTGAGTTTAAGACGCTCATTGTGGGGTTTTGAATGCCCTCCATTAGGTTTTGGTGTAGAAGTTTCCTATGCGCACTATGTGGATGTGAATGCCCGGCGTGCCCTTCAGGATGTTCACTTCTGAAGTTTTAGATCCTTGTATATATTTTAATGATATTCTTTTAGATTCAGCTGCAGGAGATGAGAAGGGAACAGGAGCAGTTGCAGACCTCCGGAAACAAGTTACAAGAAAGGATTACAACGATAGGAACTTTACCTCGGACAGATACAAACCTCTTCCTCCGTGGATCAGCTGAATTGCATTAATTTGATTGAAGGTTGGTTTAGTTTTTCCACGACCAGTACGTTTGGTTGTTATTATTCCCTGTTGCGATGTGAGTGGTGCGGCCTGGAGTTGAACGGAGGGGTTGAATGAAATGTAAAAAGGATTGGATGGGAATGCTAGTTGTCGTGTTTCATGTAATGTTATGTTGATACTGATGGTCACACTCAAATTCTGTCATCATCACCGTCATTGCCAATCTAACATGATCGTCCAGTTATTATTTCTTTCTGCATGATTATATCATGATGTGTCGTATCATTAGTTAAAGCATCATGTTTCCCCGTCTTAACATGCAGCTGTGAGCTGATGCTTCCTGCCGAACACACTTCTGCTTCAGTTGGTGACTAATCAGAGCGAAAGCGATATTCCAAACGACCCTTAAAAGTATGAAATATCGAACCAGATCGCTTCCCAAAGTTTTAAGATGTCTGAAGTAAGAGTTGGCCCCAAAATGACTCACGAGTAAAAAAGAATGGATCAGGTGGCTGTACAAGGAATGAGTGACGGTCCAGATGGTTTGAGGTGAAGGTTGGAGACAAAAGAAGCTTCCGGACGGGAGAGGAGACGGAGTCTAATACATAACCGCTGGGTGAGATGATGATGTTGGTGCCTTGTGTGGCTACACACATGCCCGCTGGACCTGAGTCACATTCCCCTTGTTTCCTTCAGACGGTCTGAACTGCAGTCTGTCAAAAAGAAATGGATAACTTATGTATGGCATTTAGTGTCATAAATAATGAGGACTGAAGTCATTTCTAGCTGGTATTCAGGAAGTACTGTTGTGTATAGAATGATCAAGGACAAGTTTCTGTCTGAACTTTGTTAGACGGTGATATAGTAGAATGTGCCCTATGGAACACCACCAGTAGATCACGCTGGGTAAACTTGTGACTGACTGGTAGATCATGTTTAGAGGTTTGTGAATATTTTTTTTTTTTTTATGTAATTTCCATCTTTAAATCTTCGTAAATCTGTGTCCGTCATAGACGCTTTTCGTGTTTCATGGCATTTATTTTGCATTACTTATTCGTTTTGTTTTCATAATTTCATTATGTTTTGGTGATCAAATTGGAAATATTCGATATTCCTTTGGGGAGTTACTCTAAGTAAACGTTTTGATATTTTGGGTGAGGATCCAGGTGTGTGTCACCAGGTGTGTAGTGAGGGGGAAGTGCCCCATCTGCACCGCAAGTGCAGGATGAAGACGATTGGTTCGCTCGTCATGCAACTCGTTACCATCAATGCATCATCATCGCTGACCCGTTCTTGGCAGCTTGTCATTAATACCTTGTCCTCATTTACCCAACATTGACAGCCTGTCGTCACAAAGGCGACTTTTGATGGGCTTACAACCTACAGGTCCCCATCTGTGACACTTATCCTCCACCTGGAAACCTTCAGCTTAGGGCATACACACCACCTGGTTTCGGGGGCTGTCTCCTATCCCTCCCGAAAGCCTAGTTCGAAAGATTATCATAAGAAATTAGCACATAAGAAGCACAAAGAACTGTGTGATTCTGCAGCTATGATTTTATAAACCGGTGTAGTACACCTTGGAGGAACCTCAATGCGTATATTATTGTAATTATAGATATTGTTGTTATTAATGATAATTATATTACTATTATTACTATAAGAGGTTGATATAGAGGATGTGTGTGTCAGAAGTAGACGGTACAAGGAGAATTGGGAGATAAGATTGGAGGTGGAACGATGGAATGAAAAATATGTTGAGTGATGCCGGCCTCAACATGCTGGAAGGTAAGAGGCGCTAACGGGATGGAATGATTTAGAGCGATGTGTTAAACTGGGTGCCTCACCCCATGTACACCAGGGCATATGAAGTAGCCAGGGTAAACCATGGAAAGGTCTGTGGGGCTTGATTGTGGATAGGGAGCTGTGCTTTCGGTGCATTACACATGGCAGCTAGAGAATAGATGATCAAATGCTGCCTTATTCCTGTTGCTACCTCTCTAACGCGGGTAACGGCGAACATGTATGAAAAGAATTTTATTGTTATTGTTATTATTTTCATTATTGTTATCATTAACGTTCTTTCGTTGTTGCTGTTATTGCTGAGCTCCAGGAAAGTAGCCGTTAGTGCATACTGTCAGTGACTATCTCGTAGCCAGATCGGTCAAAAGCTTTACAATAAGTTTATTGTTATGGAAGCACTAGTTATGGAGAATTATGTTGGGTCATCAATCTTGATTACGTTTATCGGCATACTAAACTCTGAATTATACTGCATTTCCCAGAATATAGCTCATTGCCATTGTCCATATATGTCTTTCTTTGGACGCAAGAGACCAGTAATGACTGTAGCTTTCGACTTTGTATGAGAAGTGTTTGGGGTCCATATCTGTCTTGCTCGGCTCTGTTTCTCATGCGTTTATTTTCACTGGATGTTTTAGGTGCTAGTGTATTGATTTCCATCACATTCCGTAGGCTTTGCTCCCTCTTGGTGACTGAGCTGGGGAACGAGTGAGGAGGATTGTTTCTAGTTTCCTACTTCTGTACAAGGTTCGACGTTCACGTTGACAAGAATGAGATTTTTAGAAGTCCACAGAACAGAGATACTGTGGGAAATGTGGAATACCGAACAAATTGTAGAGTCCCTCAAAGTCTCTCAATCCTGTTACCGGCTAACATATGGAATGTTAGAATCACTGGATTTCCTGAAAAGGAACAATAAAGGCAGAATCGTCCAAGGTATACCAGACCTGCAAGGTTACTCATTATATAGTGAAATGAGATTCATAAGGAAGTTTGATCGTAGACCTAGATGTGGGCACAGAGGACAGCCCACGAAAAACTCTTGCATGATATACGTAAGGTAAGGCGGTGGATATGTGTAGTCTTGCTGATAATAGCGGTGGTTAGGTGGTGAGGGTGTACATGTAGTGATGCTATGAAGAGGGTATGATATACGGGGTATATATCACCATTATGGTGGTGGGACGTGCAGGTGATAAGACTGTACAGGTAATGGGAGAGTACAAGTAGTGGAAGTCCGTAGATGGTGGGAGTATGCAGGTGGTGGCGGTGTGCAGATGCTAGGGTGTCGACTGATGGTTCACGAGACTCGGCTTGGTAACAGTATAGCTGATGAGCGAGCCTCCTGCAGCGCTCCTGCCGCCCACCTGGCCCGCACCATGGGGGCGACCTTGCCACGGCCGCTGCCACGGGCAACAGGCGGGAGAGAGTCATGGTTACCGCGGCTGGGAGAGGCTCAACACGCAGGGAGGGCAAAATAGAGTCACAGTCCTCAAGGTTACAAAGAGGCTCTACCATACGCGCTGGTGAGAGGGCACTGTAGTCATTAGGTCTGCAGACGGATCTCTGCATGGGAGGTAGGAAGACCAGAGCCGCACAGATGTTTAGTGCAAGGTAAGGAGACAGTTGTTGAGGAATTTCACTACGCTCATGGATGGTAGGGCTGCTTTTACTGTTGTTATATTGGCATGGCACGGGCGCTTGTCTTGAAGCGACCCGATCTCTCTCTTGTGTCTGGGTAGAAAGTTCAGCAGAGGGAAGGCAGCATATGTACCTGGGTAGTTTCTCCCTGGCAGGGAGACTATACATAGCCCAGTCGCGTTGCCTGTGTCTATGATGCAAAGCATTCTGCATCATATCCTACTTCATAGAAAATTAATTCTGCTAGCATTTTAAAATGAGACGAAGAATTTTTTATTTGTTTCGCAGTTGAACTGTAGCATTGATATAACCTACTGAAGATTACAATTTTTTAAGGAATTGGCTGCAATGTTTGCTACGAGAACGGGTTGCTGTGTTAAATCTTTTATATGTAGAATTATTTCCGTTGACAAAACGTAAATGAAATATGTAATGAAGGGTTGTTTTCCCCTGTGGTAGAGCGATTCATGGTCAGCAACGCTAACCACTGAAGCATGGAAGATAGTTCAGGTGTTCTTTGTGAGGGTCAACAGTGTGGTTATTTTTTTGTACATCTCGATATTTATTTCGTTGGACATACGTAAGTAAGGTTATATTTACTGCCTCATTCGTCAAAGTCCTTAGCGTTCACTACCATGGCAACGGAGTGTAACGCATAATCCAGAACCACATAGATACATAATGTGCCACCACATGATTTAAGAGGTATTTTGCAAGTTGCCTTCTCCCAGTAGAGGATGGAGCCACAGAGGGACCTGTGAGAAGGTATTGTGACGGGATATGGAGAGAGTTGCATAGATACACAGACCCAGGCTCAAATCTATATGGTCTGGCCTTCGTACTACTGAAAAAGATGCAGTCCCCTTAAACAGCAGTAGAAGAAAAGGACAGCAAAGCAACACGCCGGACGAGAGAGAGAGAGAGAGAGAGAGAGAGAGAGAGATGAATATGAAACGATTTAAGGAGGGAGGAACGAATTAGAGTTATTGGATCTCACGGTGGTGGGCTCCTCTACCCACTATGACCAAGCTGGTGAGAGAATTGCATGTGAGGTGCCCTCACCATCTTTTTAGCCCATTTGTGGGCCCTAGTAAGGATATCCCTGTGTAGAATATGGAAATATATCTTAAGAGCTAAAAAAAAAAAAAAAGAGAGAGAGAGAGAGAGAGAGAGAGAGGAAAGAGTTTTAATAAACCCCATTTTGTGTGCAGTCTCTGGGGATGTGTAGAACCAGTTAGTGGCAGTCGTGTGGGCGGGCCTGCAGTGGGTGGGGTGGTGTTGGCTAACGGAAGGGGGGGAAAGGGTCTCGAGGATGATAGGACGGGGGCGTTAGAGGGAAGGGTGGGAGGAAGTGCATTACTTAAGGGTGGCGGCCGGCCCTGCTCCCTACCGTCGCTGCCGACCACGGACTGCTGTAGCAACTGGTGCTGCTACCCTTGGGCCCTGCAGTACCACCCTTGGATATGACAGGCTGGCCCTTCAGGCTCTGGTCGGAGGCCAGATCAACTGTACCTAAGGGTCGTACCGTCGTGCTGCAAGGACCTGCTGTCGTACTCAATAAGCTCAAGAGGTTGAAGATGTTATCACTGGTCTCTTGTAAATTGTGTTGCATAATTTTAGGTGTATTGTGTTCAGTGTTTCTAGTGTCGGTATTGTTGAAGTTGTTGTAAGAGTGTTGCTGGTGCTTCTGTAGCCTTGCTTTCTGCTGCCTCTTCAGTACAGAGACGTGAGACAAAGGCCAGTGTCAGGCGGAGACCTGACGAGTCTGACTACACCTCCACAGCCACCAGCAAACTCCATCACTGGGACAAGGACGAAAGGTCGGGTCTGATATTTGCATAATGAGTCCACGAAGTAACTTGTTGGTGTACTCTGATGAAGTGAGCCACAATTCTCACAACCTTTGGTGCACTCTGACGTTGTGAGCCGCTGTTCCTTACACCCCTTGATGTACTCTAGTGGAGTGAGCCGCTGTCCTCACTATCCTATGTGTACTCTGATGGAGGCCTAACTATTTAAGATGCGTGAAGTGGGTATTTAATCCTTGCATGTGCTGGCTAATACCTGTGCTTTGCAGGTTCTAGCCAGCTTCCTCGCGTGCCTAACTGACGGTTCGATCTGCTGTGATACGCTATTGTGTAAAGTTTCTTTTGGCGCAGGCACGCTGGGAAAGCTCGGTATATTATTATGATCCAACGCCAAAATAGATTCTACATTTTTTGTTTGCCCTTTCTTTTGTCTTTGGTAAACAACGGCTTTTGTAGATGAAATACGGGTCAGGTTTTTGAAGAAAAATTAAAGCGTCTTATCGTTAAAAATGAGTGATATCAAGATTCGCTACAGGTCTTATCTTTTTGTTATTTAAAGGCGGTCCTAATAAATACGTGCGTACTGTCTTTAGACCCATTTAGTCATAAGAAGATGTGTGTCAGGATATCGCTTCATCATAGATATTAGAAGTCCAAGAACTCTCTCTCTCTCTCTCTCTCTCTCTCTCTCTCACGTGATCTTTAACGTTAGTTATCCCAGGAGGCCCGGAACGAACAAGCTGTGAGAAGCCATGGACAAGTTATGATTTGGGGCCACTGGTTGCTTTTGTGGTGTGTGTGTGTGTGTGTGCGTGTGTGTGTGTGTGTGTCCAGGTCTGTCTCTCTTATCTCTTATATGTCTTGTTTATATTTACATCAGCGGAGGCTCGCTCCAAGATGACTTATTCCCTTGAGCACGGCGGTGCGACCTTTTGGTTTCATAGTCTGACCTTTGATCCGACCTTTGGGGTTCATGCAGACACGATGCACTTTCCTTGTGGACGATGGAATGCAGACGATCCTGGGGTTGGACATCCTTCACGTGGAGTCGGTGAGCAGTCAGTACCCGCCGTGGATTATGTCTAGGGCCGGGAGTTGTTAGACTGAGGTAAGAGTATGGCGCAGTAAAGCTCAAGCAGGAGACATGGTCGTGGACTAGGGAAAGCTCTTTCCCAGCGCTGGGTTCGCCATCCCGTTGCCCCGCAAGTTGTCAACAGGTAGACGGGTATCATGTTAATTTTAGTCTGTTTACCATTACTTAAGTCTTAGTTCCTTGGTGTGGACCGGGTTACTTACAGCCTTTTAAGGTCCGTTGTATATTATAAGGTCAGTTATATATTGGGTTATATTTGTTAAACCTGTTCAAGAGACTGTGAATGTATTAGGTTTGAAATACAGTGGTGTGGATGCGCATTCAAGAACAGTATGTGTATTACCTGTTCTGGTTTCTGTTCAAGTTGTTAGAAACAGCTCTACTTCTCCCTGCATCATGATTGATGCTTAATGATTTGTAGACCTATTATTTAAGGTCGGTGTTAAAGAGGTGTTTAATTACATAAACTGTGGCTGTTAAGGGATTGGGTAAGATGAAACAATTAAGTGATTTCCTGTAGTTAAAGCTTGTTTACTGTTGGCCATCATTTGTTTTTACGGGGTACTTACTGCTTGTTATGGGTGTTTAACACCGATTCGTAGCAGTACCCCAGGCTGTTACTGGTATGGTTAAGTACAGCAATTAAGACAATGTTCTGGTTAAATTTTGCATACAAGATGGTAATGTCTGTATTTGTTGACAGATGGTATGATTATTATAGAGTTATATCTTATTATATATATATATATATATATATATA
>JAYMFT010038364.1:0-15711 GCA_038088735.1 Panulirus argus | reverse complement strand
GTGGAGGGAAAAGGGAGGATATGAGGGAGGCATGATTGGGGAGAGGGCCCCACAGAGTGTGTGTGTGGGGAGGGGGGGTATGCATGACATAAAAAAAAGAGGGTGTACCGGAAGCCATGATGGGGAAGAGGGAGAGGCAGCCGCGGCCATCGATGATGTCATGGGACTTGTGTAGCTCTGGAATGACGAGTAATTCTGCGCCAAAGTTAGGCTGTTCATTATTGAAAAGCATGGTTTATTATTTTAAGTTTGTGACTTATAAAAGTGAACATTTAAAACAAATTAATATAAAAACATATTATGTATCACCAGCTATAACCAAACATCAATTTCAAACCTAAAAAATATTAAAACTGTGAGCTATATATTTCATATCTAATGTAAACAAAAAATGATGAATAACATGTAATAACCAATGTCATAGTAACTATCTTGCCTAGAAGGCATCATGTACATTACCCTAATGAAGATGATGATTCACCTCAAAGCATGTCCCTCAAGTTACCTGATCTTTGGGCCCATTTGGCACTGAAAAGAAAAAAAGACTATCAATATCTACATTTGTGAATAATCATAAAGTTACTTTTATAAAGCTATAATGACACACAATGAACAAAGCCTCTCTTTTCACAAGAGTACATATGTACACATCCTTCATCACAATTTAACTCAGACACATAAACTGACAAGTGACAAAGACAAAGGTATGTCCATGCTATACATACTGTAAATGGGAAGGTGAGTCATTGACTATCCAGATATATGTCCAGCTGAAGGAACAACTCTTGACTGCTCAACACACAACATATGTCAGTATTCAACATGTACAGTGATAATATCTATTAGGCTTCCACCTATGAAAGATTATTCATCTTTCTTTTTCCCACTATATTCCATCAAAATTTTTTGGATGGAACTGATAAAGTAAAAGTCATAAACATGGTCAGCAGACATTCAGCAATAAAGGACGTATGAACTTTAATATTAACATTCTAACAGTTGGTGGTGGCAACAGATAGTAACATCCCAATGTCATTAAGTGAAATGCATGATAAACCCTCTCATAGTGAAAGGAAGGCAAAGCATTTGAATGCTATAACTTTGTATTTATCTCTATCAGCTGGTCAGTGGGTACTAGTTAGTACCATAGGAAACATTCATAAGTCCAAAAATTTTCACAGTGCCTTTTCATTCTCCATGAATAATTATCCATGGGACCTTTATTTGTAATAATTTTTCAACTGAAATTTCACAGCCCTTAAATGTCTGTCCACATTACCTAATGTGTTTTTGGAGAACAGCAGCTTACACCAACTGATGTCTTAAATATCTAACTATTTAAATATTTAGCTGACATCAAACTGTTAGCACCCTATAGGGGTCTCATCAGTCACAAGAAGGAACAGAAAAAAAAAATTCTGCTCTCCTCAGTATCCCTAAAACCGCTATCATAAGCACAAGCTGTTGACTGCAGGTCATTCATTCATGGTGACCCTGCAGAAAATACATAGGTTGTTGAATAACCTATGTAATGAGAAGAGGACTAAAGATAATATCAGTCTGAATTTAAGGATATTAAACAGGAAAGGGAATGCCCACACATGAGGAACCCAAATGAACTCAGGCTTGTGGAAGAAATTAGGTAACAACTGCACGTAATTGTGGGGTGATGGAGGATGATAAATAAATAGAATACCAATATCCCCAATGCGTGCGCAATGGTTTGATTTGCGGTTGTGCACTTGAGACAGTTGAGAATAAAGGTACAAGTTTTAATAATGATGCAAAGGGGCTTGTGCTTGTAACAGATTTGAAAAAAGAATAGCTTTTAACCTTTATATCTTTTAATGTAAAACAAAACAAAAAATCTTTCCCCATAATACTGAAATCATGTTCTGATGATTTAAGGTATTTTAGTACTAGAGTCCTTTTATAATGATGTCATAACAAAAGAGTATTTATTTGATTCATATCCTACCTACCACACAACACATTTCAGTTCATATTCTAGCTGCCAGCAGTTAGCTTGTAATCAATACCTATTGTGATCAAATACTTTCCCCCCACATTTATCTTGTCAAAAATTTTGTGCATATTTTGAAAAAATTAGAATAAGGTTACACAACTTAACAGGATGAAACTGGCTTATTCTGAAAAAGCAATGCCAGCCAGCACTCTCATTATCAAGGAAGAACAGACTGCTCCACTCAAGGTTTCTAGAGCTTTGTTGATGCTTCATATTTGGTGGGGAACCTGAAGGACATTTCAAGTTTTAGCCTTTGCTAATGTTTCTTAAGAAAACCTAAGGGATATGAAGGGTTATGTAAAGTCTGCATTACCTGTGATCTGGCAACTGCTACTAACCCAGATAATTCTGAGGGGTGATGCAGACAACCCTAGTACCCCTCCCTCTCCCAGTAATCTTTACTCCTTCACATCCCATCCCATCACCACCTCAAGCCCATGTCACCATATTTTCTGGTAAGTGTCAGTCATACAAGTTGAGAAACATTATTCCACTTAACTATGTGAGTGGGAGGTGCTCTTTTTTTATTTCAATTATTCTGCCAATCCTCAGGCACTTCACCCCAAGTCATAAATGCACTGAATATCCAGACTAACAAATAAACAACACTATCACCCCCCTTCCTTGAGCATTGCAACTGCAATCCCATTCACCCCATCTCATCCCAACACCAATGCTCCCATTTGTTAACTTGTTCTCTAACTATTCACCTTCTTCCAAAATATTTTCTTATTCTCTCTAAAGTTTGCTCAAGTACATCTCCCAGTCGCTTGCACTCCTTTCCTGTATATAATGCCCATTCAACTTTTTTTTTATTTCACAAACAGCTTAACTTCCTCATCCCACCATCCATTTTTGTTTCTCACAAGCACACAACCCACTTACCTCATGCCACATGAATCTCTCATACATACAAGCACTGCTTCCCCAAATGTTTCCCATTCCTTACCTATACCCTATGTATGTTCTCTGTGCCTTCCACTTGATCTCCTACCACTTTTCTCTAGTACATCTCCCAATCACTTGCACTCCTTTCCTGCATACAATGACCATTCAACTTTTCTTTCACAAACAGCTTCACATACTCACCCATACCATATATATGGTTACTTTCGTCTTTTGCAATTCTTTACACAATCTCTCCTGGTATCTCCTCACACAAACATCTCTTCTATGCTCACTCACTGTCACCACTCTCTTCTTCCCCATACCATTTCCTCTTTTCCTATGCCCTCTACAAATTTTCATCCTTGCCTGCACACAGTCTCATCCAAAACTCTCTCTTTAGCAGGCATCTCAATCAATACATCATCCAATAAAGCCTGCACATCATTAACCACCTACCCATTCCTACATATGAATGTCCCTCTATTCAAATGTGGTATTCCCAAACACTAGTCACTTTTCAGCACATGTCTCCACACTGTCAAATACTTTCTGGCTGTCCAGGTACAAACCATCCACCCAACCTTCCCTTTTGTCAATGAGCCTTCTCATGAGCTTACTCTCTTGTAGGACTGTTAGAGGTTTGTTACACACAGTCTCCATTCCCTAATACCAAACTGTCTCTCTTATATAATTTCTCCTCTGTAAGAATTTATCCATTTGCTGCTTTCTTATCTTTTTTTCTGAACCTTACAAAGCACACCTGTCAAATATACCAGTCTGTAATTCAGTGCCTGTTCCAGATCTCCTTTCTTAAGTGATATGTATGATGTTGCCCTTTTCCATTCCTTTGGCACTTTGTGTCTCTCAAGTGACAACTTGTACAGTGTTTCAAAAGATTTATCTAGTACAGTAATCCCTCGATTTAATGGACCCCAATATAAAGGATTTAGGATTTAATGGACCAGGAAAATAATAATAAATCAATCAATAATAATTGAAAAAATAAAGAAAACTAAAAAATCTCAAACCCTGCACCATACACATTTCATATTGCACTCGTTTTTAGTAGCGTGGGGTATAATCACTTTGGTGATGTGGTGGGGTGAGAGAAACACAGATTGGGTAAGAAACACTATACAGGTAGTCATCGACTTACAGCAGCGATCGGTTCCGACAGACCAGTCGTAAGTCGACCTATGTTATAAGTACCTTAGGTATATTATACAGTTTAATGATATTGTAGAAAAATTTCCAAAGTGAAAGACAAACAAACACAGGAGGAAGTGTGTTGTGGTGGGAGCTTTGTGCGGGGTGCAGGAATGCTGTGAGCGTCCCCACCACTTAGCCTCTCAGCCTCCTGGCAGCACCAGGAGCTGGCCCAAAACTGTCGTATGGAAGTGGTCATAAATGCGGTCAGTCGTAAGTCGCATAGGTTGTAAGTCAACGACTATCTGTACTGATTCTAACATTTCGACAGAGTCTTGATCTCAGAATGAGTACAGAAGAACAGGACTCCAGCTTCTATATGTGTCGTCATCAGCCTTCACCCCTCTGGATACCTGGTGTGACCCTCCGAATGGTTGCACCCGGTGTTTGACCTTACCACCTCCGCTATGTTCCCCTTGGCCACCCCTGCCATGACTGACCTTGTCGTCTTCATCAAGCTTAATCTCACCACCTCCGCTGGGGTGATGTCTCACGGCTGCTCTTGCACGGCACACAAAGTCCTCCCGGTGATTTATGATTTCTTTTGTCACTATGTAAGCCGCCTCAATTGTTTTTCTTACTTTTCTCGAACCACCCTTGTTTTGTATTTTCATTCCACTCCAGTTTGGCAGGTGCCCCTTTTCCTCTGCATGCACCACCAGTGAGTTAAGAGGGTCTATGCAGCCCTCTAACTCACTGGTGGTGCATGCAGAGGAAAAAGGGAGCCTGCTGAACTGGAGTGGGATGAAAATACTAAGCAAGGACAGTTCAAGTAAGAAAAAACGATTGAGGCATCGTACATAGTGACAAAAGAAAACATGAATCACCAGGAGGGCTTTGTATGCCTTGCATGAGCGGCCACGAGACAGATTACCGCAGCAGAGGCAATGAGATCAAACTTGATGTAGATGACAAAGTCAGTCATGGCAGGGGCGGCCAGGGGGAACATGGCAGAGGTGGCAATGTGAAATGCCAAGCACAACCATTCAGGAGATCACACCAGGTACCTAGTGAGGTGAAGGCCGACAAAACCATGTATATAAGCTTAAGTCCTGTTCTTCTTTACTCATTCTGTGATCAAGACTCTGTCAAGACATTAGAATCAGTAAAGTGCTTCCCATCCGCTCTGTTTTTTTCTCATCCCACCACAACACCAGACTGTCATGGAATATTCATATACCCACTTTGTTTCGGTCTCAGTCTGCCTCAAGCTATTGTGGTCAGGTTATATACAAAGAATTGTGACTTTATTCATTCAATAATTTTGCAATCCTTACAATTGAAAATGGCATCAAGTGATTGAGGAATTAAAAGCAATAATGTGAACTTATACTGTATATTGTTATCCAAAAATGGTTACATTTGATTTACCGGACTTTCAGCATTAACAGACAACCCCCTCTCCCTATCAGTCCATAATCGAGAGATTACTGTATATCAGCACGTGGTGCAATTTCACCAGGACCAAGAGCCTTGTATGGGTTAAGACCTTTTAGTATTCTGCTAACATTTTCTAAAACCTTCTCACCATTCTATCTCACTGTTATTGGGGCTATTGAGTCCACCGCTGTGAAAACACTTTTGAACTCGTTATTCAGTTCCTTACATCATCCTTAACAATTCTTCCCTCTCAACCCTTAAACCTGATTAGCTGCTCTTTAACAGTTGAAATTATGGAAAAGTTTTGGAATTTCTCCTGCTTAATCCAAAATATTATTTTCAAAGTTTCTTTGTTCCTCCTCTTTTATGCAGGTATACTCATTCCTTGCCCTCTTATACCTTGTAAACATTGGAAGGCTGAATTTCTCAAAGTACCTCTGCTTCTTGACATTATTTCTATTTCAAATACACCATTTTTTCCTCTTTCTTACCATTCCCTCTGTTATTTGAGGATGAGGTACCCATGCACCTACTCCATCACTCTAAGCTTTACACAACCTCTCAGCACAAAGCCCTGGTTCCTCGCTACTGAACTCTACTTCTCAATCTGTTAACATAAAAATTGTTGAGGTCTGTTTATTTTCCACAAATATCTCCTCTTTATGTCTTGCTAACCTCTACTCTTTTAATGTGATCATGTGATGCTCAAGTTTGACCATATGGTAAATATGGTCAAACCTGAGCATCACATGATCACTTTTTTCCATTTGGTCAATCATGTAAAATATCTAGCAATGATAAGACATCAGACTCTCTAATCCTAGTGTGCTCACTGACATAGTATAGGAGATTTTCCTATAATCACTCTAAAAACTTTCTGCATGACTTTCTGCCTCCATGAGATTCTTAATTCCTCAAGTCTATCCCTTTATTACTGAAAAAAAAAACTTTATCAGTACCCTATTTTCTCTAAGAAGTGAGTGTTTTACTGCTCATGTACCATCCTGACTGCTCCATCATTATTCTCATTATACAGCACCCACGGAATGTCTGAGGAATATGGGGCCTTTTGTTGTGTGGTTGGGCGTCCTCAAATTTCTGCTTCAACCAGCCTACCAAACTCACAGATCTAGCTTAATTAGTACTTGGCAACTCTCTCTGATGATACCATCACCACAGACTGTGGAACACACATCAGTGCCTCATGGGATAAGCTACATCTTAGAATGGGGCATAAGAACCTCACCCAGCAAGAAGAGGCTTAGATTCTTGCCGAGAGAGCCAAAATTGTCAGTGGAGATTTGTCAGCGTACGAGGGTGAGCAAGTCAGCCATATACAGCCTTGTTGCAAAAGCCAAGAATATCCTACAAGGTGAAGTTCAACTTTGTAAATCTGTACCAGGGCATCCTAGAAAGACTTCAGCAACTACTGACAAGCTTATCAAGAGGTAAGTACTGATAAAAGAGGAGCAAGTATTGATAAATCCACACATTACAGCAAGGCTATTGAAGTAAGCCTATTCCACCCTCCTCAGCAGTGTTGCAGAATGCATCATTCAAGAGCGCTGCCAGAAACACCAGAACCTGCCTCTTCGTTTCCTAACCAAAAAACCCCTACTGACTCACAAGATGCATGATGCTCATCTCAAGTTTTGCAAGGAACCACAAACATTTCACTATTTAGGACTGGAGAAGGATCTTACGGAGCAATGAGTCGACTTTCCAGTGTGGTGCAGTGAGGTGTGGCAAGTTGAGACATCCTCACATATGAATCCCCTTGAGCCCAGTTATGTGTAAATTACTGTTAAACACCCAGACTCAGTCATGATTTGGGGTTGCTTGAGTGGAGAGTTAGGGTGTGGGGGATTTTAGGTACTTCCCAAGAACATCACAATGAATGGAGACTGCTACACTGAAGTTCTTTGTGACAACATGAATTTTTATGAGATCCATGGCTGCAACTTCTTTATGCAAGACAGTGCATCATGTCACTATGCAAAGAAGGTCATGAAATGATTGTCAGGCAAGCATGTGAACGTCCTTCAATGGCCTAGGAATTCTCCAGACCTGAATCCCATCAAGCAGCTGTGGTCTAACATGAAGATTAAACTTCAAGAAGGAACACCTCTTCAATTCCCTGCCTTCTTGAAGCCATCAGAGACATCTGGTTGAAGAGAATTGACCTTGATTACTGCAGAAACCATACTGACTTCATGCTGCGATGCATGCAAGCTGATTTGAAGGCCTGTGGTGGCCATGCTTAGTATCAAAATAAAGAAAATGAAAGTTTTTAACCCATTCCTCAGACCTTCCACGGGTACCGTATGATTGTTCTAGACTGTTAAATTCTCTTGTGGATTTCATACTGTTAACACAAGGATACACTTCAATTACAGCTACTCCTTCCATTATGCACTCTGCATGGCCCACACTCCATGATATCTTGAAACTTAATGCTCTCTTTGATTAAGAGGTCCAATCCTCCTCCTTCATCGCCTTCTCTTTCCTTCCTTATCATCACGTATCCTTCTGAGCACAACAAGTGAGACTTTATAGTAAGCTTTGTTAATACAACTCTAAAGATATCAGGTGCACTTTTCCTTATACAGTACATGGATCCCAGCTCTTTACCTTTAACTATCAATCTATGTTGCTCAACATCAATCTTCTGCACATTCATCTTCAAGCTCCATCTGTTGATCATTGCTCCTTCTGTAACCCCCTGCCTACTATTGTCAACATTTTCTCTGTGATTTTGTCCTTTCCTCGAACTGAACAGCTCAGACTGCTCCTGTACATTCCTGCCTACTGTTTTCAAGAAAGTCTGTTTTGTTGCTGTCTTAGCCTCAGAATGAACGTACTCTTTGACATCTATATAAGACCCATCAGGTCTTATTTGCTTTTCAATGAAAAAAACTTCTTCCTTTGATTATGTACCACCAGAATCCACTCCATGAAAGTGAATTTTTCTTCATACCCAATGAATAAATTTCTCAGATTCTTAAGTTGCTCTTTGATGTCCGGACATCCTCCATGATCATCGAATTGATTCTTCAGTTTCTTTGCCTAATCTAGTTGTGTTAACTTCTGATCTTGCTTATCAACAATCTCCAATAACATCATATAATTGTTCTGGTGGTTTCTCTCTCATTTTTCCCTAAGTCTCCTCCTTGTGGATCTTATTATCCATGATTGGTGTTGGTACATCCTCTTATTTGAGTCCATACCAGAATGTAGTCCAATTGGGAGAGGGGGGGGGGAATATTACAGTGCTTGTCTTTGTTGGTGTTTGTTAACAAGCTTGTTAGAGCTTTCCTGTCAAATTTCTCTCCCTTCTTTAAGAAACATACCCACACACATTTATATATTTTTCATACTTGACTGCCATTTCTCAAATTTGTGAGGCAATACCAGGAACAGACAAAGAAAGGCCGCATCCAATCACACCCATTTCTAGCTGTCATGTGTAATGCAATGAAACCACAGCTCCCTATCCACAACCATGGCCCCTCAGACCTTTCTATGGTTTTCCCTAGCTGCTTCACATGCCCTAGTACAGTCCACTGAAAGCAAATCAATCCCTTTTAACCAAATCATTCCAATTCGCATGCTGGAACATGGAACCATGGAAGCAAAAGTAGGTCAATAGGGTGGTGTGAGGGGGCAATGGTTCTTGGAGAATGGAGGAATGTGTGGAGATAAGGATCATTATCTGGGATTGCAAAAACAGGCATGTTTGGAGGTATAGTAGTCCCAATGATGTCATATGGATGTGAGGTATGGGTTAGAGATAATGTTAAGCAGAGCAGGGTGAAGGTATTGAAAATGAAATGTTTGGGAACAATACATAGTGTGAGGTGATTTGACTGAAGGAGTAATGAAAGGGTAAGACATTGGTGTCATAATAAGAAGAGAGAGAGGGTGAGAGTGCTAGAAAGGGTGTGCTGAAATGGTTTGAACATATGAAGAGAATGAGCAAGGAGAGGATGACAAAAAGGATATATGTGTCAGAAGTGATGGAGAAAGGGAGAGGGTAGGGGCATATCAAACTGGAGAAGGAAGAATGAAGAGAAAAATATTTTCAGAAGTCAAGCCTAAATATGCAGGATGCTGGACGTTGTGCACTGGATCAAGCTAACTGGAATGATATGGTATACAGGGGGCGACATGTTGTCAATGGACTATATCTCTGACACCTGTTCCAATTGAAATTCCCTCAAAAGGGTGGCCACGGCAACAGAGTCTCCATAACTAAAGAACTCCAGTGCCACTTCTTAGCCTTCAGTGCCTCACCCTTAGCAGGCCACTGGCAGAGGGCAAGTCTAGCGCAGTGTTTGCAGAGGCTCTCAATGGACTAAGCCAGTAAATGTAAATTGATCAGGGAAAACCATGGATAGGCTTGTGGGGCTCCACCTCACTAACATGGGAAATGATAGCACGAATAAATGAAAGATGAAAAATATCTTTTATGTGTATAATTACCTATTAGTACTTCTTTTTCTCTCTCTCTCATGGGGGCCCCATTTCTTGAACATTTTCTACTGTCATACAAATTTTTAAATCTATGCACGCTGTCTGTGTTTCTCATGATGTTAATGATTTATCAGTCTACTATCCACCAAATACTATGTAAATATTAAACTTTAGCCTAACAAGAAAGACTATGTAACCTTGCAGAGGTGTAGCTGTTTAATCCAACTTGACTGTCTGCCTGGGGATTAAATGGGGACAATAAACAACTAAAAAGCACTAATCAAAAGTCCCAAGAAATTAGGTTGAGCCCAGTAAGCCAGCTGAGGATATGCTACACCCAAGAAATGCATACTGAGCTCCAAAACAGGATGACTGTCCAGATGATGAATGGGCACAGATATGGACAAGGGTTTGGATCATGATACAAAAATACTATTAAAGAAGATCTAATCAATGTGTCAACAATGTGTTGAAAAACTAATAAAAATTATTGAAAGAAAAACTATGCCATGTTGTGACTGTGAGGCAAGAACCAAGAATGATCTCTACTGCCTGACGTGACCAGCAGGTGAACCCAGACTTTGTGCTAACGTTGTCTTTGGTACCGATGTAAGCGGCTTACATCTCTACCAAAGACAACATTAACACAAGGTCTAGGTTCATCTGCTGGTCACATCAGACAACAGAGATCGCTGTGAATGAGTGGAGGCAGCAGGACAAGCGATCCAATCAGAGAGCAGCATGTCAAGGTGTCTGACCAGGTGACCATCACTTGCTGGAGAACATAGTCCTGCCAAATGCTGGAATCAGTATCTCCTGAGGAAGACCACTGAATGGTCGAAATGTTGAGATATGCCTAACCTCTAACCCATTTGTTTCCATACCATCCTGTTTTCTGCATTTGTCATGATGGATAATAGATACATTATGAGATATCTTGGGGATGGGATCCAAATCTAAACACAAAATCCATTTATGTTTCATATAAACCTTATACACATAGCCTGAAGGTAATTTATACAATATTCTCAATAATTTGGCACATGAAACAAAGTCTGTGTAACACTGAACCATCAGAAAGTTAAGGTGTCACAACCTCAGCTGCCCATATGGACAATCTGTGGCTGTTTGGCATCACCTTCATTCCTGAATCTGAATTTATATGCTACTGATAAGTAATCATATTCTTACACTCATTCACCAAAGTATTTAACAGTACAAGATCTATGAAATACCATTAATACAGTGAAAAAATAATGTTGTTTAGGTATGGAATTTTCCACTTGTAATGTCATGTCACCACTTAAAAAGTTTTGGATTGTGGAGCATTTCAGATTTCGGATTAGGGATGCTCAACCTGTACTACACTCATCCATTTTGTGGAGGTAATGTTCCATGAAAACTATGCACAAAGAAAAATCACATATAGCATACCAAAATACAGTGTCCCAAATACGAGTATATTCTAACAACTTTTCATCTTGTTTGTTAGTACATTAGGAATTAACACAGATTAACAGAAATGTCAGCTCATAAATTTGGGAAATTATTTCTGCTAAAAAGAAATCAATCTTTATGTTTTGGATTATAGATTAACACAGGTTGTAAGCAGGCCCAAATGCTGATACTCCCTCACCAGCATCAGTGCACTATTAGATTTCTAGTTTCCTTTCTAAGGTCTGAAAAATACTTTTCTAATCAGTTGTTGGTTCTGGGGTAGGATATGATGTTGCTGGATGTTTGGATGCTATAATCAATGAATAAAAATATAGCAGGTTACAGGAAAATCATACTGGCAGGTATATCCAAACCACAAAAGTAGCATAGATCTGCATACAAAACTGGTAACTGTGGCACAGAACCGCTGGCAGGAACTCAGCATGCTCAACCCAGGACCCACACTTACTCCACTCAACAACCCTTACTGAAGTTTTGGCACACTTTCTACCGAATACACCCACATAGTGAATTTTGACCTTTTAGATAAGGGACTGGTGAGCAAGCTCCTTCCAGAATAGTGAAATCGCATACAGTGATTTCACATAAAGCAGGGGATGGATGTATCTATCTAGCTTTCTATATCTCTGACATCTCTTCCTAACCAGAACTCCCTCAAGGGGGTGGCCACAGCAATAAAATCTCCATAACCAGTGAACTCAGTGTCATTTCTTTGCCTTCAATGCCTCACCCTTAACAGGTCACTAGCAGAGGGGCAACTCTAGCACAGTATTTGCAAAGGTTCCTATTGACTACTTCTACCAAATGTTCCTACCAACTACTTCTACCAAATGTTTCACTACTATATGGTAGGCAATTACTCAAATCAACCTTTATAAAAATAAGCATCCAGCTCCGTACAAAGTTCTTCATAATCTTATCATTACTTGGATGTTAGTGCACTGGAGTAAACTTCCAACAGCATGTGCAAAAAACCTTTACAACTGTAATAAGATGTGGCCCAACAAGCTACAATTCAAAACATTAATATTCAAGATTGGATACTGAACTGCAAATTCACAGAATAACCCTATCCAAAGAGTAGATATATTTACTTTGTGCTTAGCAGATTTTTGATGAAGAAAATTAAATGTAAAAGTATTCCATGCAAAATCTCAAAAATCACATAAAATCAATTGTCAAAACAACAGAAGATAAACCTCGTCATAAAATTCAGTAGAGCTTGAGCCAGAAAATTTGCATTATTTTACAGAAGACAATGACAAATGATTCTACAAATACACTATTCAATCATAGGCCTTTACTGAAGTCAACTTATATGAAGTTTCTGCATCAAAGTTTGATTTTAAAACAGCAAATCAAAATCCCAAGCATTATTTACAGTTTAAAAAGCAATGGGGTGTCCTATTCTAACAACAAAGGATGTTTTTTGAACAACAATTTCACTCTCAGATCATGAACACTTTGACCTACACACAAAATCACACTTTTAACCTCTCAATACACATACACATGATAATATAAAAGACTCCACCTCAAAAGTGGAATCAGAATAAGTGCACACAGCAGAAGGCACAGAAATTGGAAATGCAACATGATGATTAGGTAGTTAACCATTCTAAAACTATATTAAAAAAACAATTTCTTCCTCATATAATGAGGTTAATGTTACATGAAAATTACGAGAGCTAAAGCTCTTCCCTACTTATGACCTATGTGACTTACGATCATTTGTACATATGATCTGAAAAATATATGAATAAAAAATATACATAAATATAAAAATCATACTTGGTCGTATGTCCGCCAGTGCTAACGGCTGCATGCATACGATAGTGACTGTCAGATGATATCCCAGCATTGCATACATCATAGCATCTCTCTCAGTTACCATTCAATAAGTACACGTTATTCAAGTGAATCTAAAAAATTTTCGTGCTGGATTAAACCATTTTTGTACTAAACCCCACAGAAAATGACGAGCAAGAGGAAAAACCCATCACATGTTGACAGATCTGGCAAAAAGCTGAGGAAGATGCTCGATTTGGAATTGATAATGAAGGTAATCACCCAATATGCAGGAGGAAAAAGTTAATGTAATTGCACTCAGTCTACAGTTATCCCATTCGACAGTCTCCACAATTCTAAAAGATAAAGAAAAAATACGTGAAGCAAGTATGAAGTCTAAGAAAATAACAAAGCAACGACAAGGGCCCATCCATGAGATGGAAAAGTTGTTGATGCTGTGGATGGAGGATCAAATTCAAAATCATGTACCACTAAGCTTACTAACAATTCAGGTGAAGGCTAGGAGTCTTTTTGAGACTTTGAAGGAGCAAGCAGAAGAGGATTACATCGACAAATTTACAGCAAGTCATGTCTGGTTCAACAGATTTAAAAGAAGATATAGCTTGCACAATGTTCAAGCCACAGGTAAAGCAGCAAGTGCTGATGAAGGTGCTGCCAAAAAGGTAAAAAATAAACCAAAAAAATCTTTCTTTTTTCTATCAACCATAGAGTGATTTACAAAAATGTCATAAAATTGGGTAAACAAAAACGAGATAATCACGATAGAACTTGCATAAATGTAAAAAATACAAATCATGAAATATGAACTAAAGAATCTTAAATAAAAGGTAAACAGAAACTACAGAATCACATAATAAAGCTGGTTAATAAAAAATGAGATATTCATAACAGAAACTGAGTAGGATGAAACAATGCAGTATAGGTATAAGAATTCAACATGCCATGCTGACATATGTCTATTTCGAGATCTGACCGGTCAGTCAGAACGGAACTCGGACATATGTCGGGGAACGGCAGTATATTAATTCTGAACACAAAGCTGATCCTGAAAAAAATTTAATAATATGCCATTATACAATGCATAACAAACCCCTTAATATGGCCAAAGCTTTAGCCAGGTGAGACTGATTGATACTAGTGTAATTACTTGATATGACTGAAGATGGGTTTATTCTAAAAAAAATGTATACAACATAGCTAAAGAAATGACTGATGATAGGTGTACTTTAAAGAAAATTATACAACATGGCTAAAGAAATCACGGTAAACATGGAACTAAAAAGAATGAAGTTGCAAAAGCAGCAGGAAAAGTGAAAATGCAAGCATTCAAAAAATGTATCAAGAACAGAGACATAGAGGACAGATTAAGCTAAGTAAAAGACTGAATGCAAGCTGAAATGATTAAGAGAAGAGCTAAAGAAGCAGTCTAGGAAGTACTGGACAAGATCTACGTATTGGTTTGGCTGAAATTGAGAAACTGATTTACAGTATTACAAAGATATGAGGAAAGGAACAATGTATACAGCGTAAGCCATAAAGGACTATAGTAGAGAAAAATGTTAACAGAAATAGAAGTAGCCTCTCAACGGAAAGAATATTTTGAAGATGTGTTTAATGTAAGAGATAATGAAGGTAAAGGTGAACTGATAAGACATATTTGAGGAAATGAAGGAGAATTCAGATGAAATAACACTACATGAGATAAGTACTGAAGAGGAGAAAAGTGCTTTCAATGAGATAATAATGGAGAGGCAACAGAGGAAAGCTTAGTACCAATAGAACTCATTGGAGTGGCTGTTCCACATGCAATAAAATAGCTTAGACATATATTCAACACTAAATGGAAACATGAAAAGACACCATCAGATGGGTAAAAAGCTATCATTCATCTAATCTATGGAAAAAGAGAAAAGCAAAACTGGAAATCACAGAGCAACTGCATTATCATTCCATACAGGAAAAATGTAGGAATGAATAACAAAACCTTGGTTATGAATATAGATGACAGATAAGTTAGGATATTGCTAACATGGATTCTGACCTAATAGAGGAACTGGTAATTTAGTTTCTACCCTTACAGTTCATGTTGGAAAAAAACATTGGGAAAATGTTGCCTTCATAGGTCTAGAAAAAGCTTTTGACATAATTGACAAAAGCAAACTAATGAAGGACATAGGAAGACCAGCACTAAGGAACACATATGAAACTGGTCAGGGTACTAATACAAATATACCATCATTGTGAATATAGTCAAGAATAGGGAAACTGACTGTAAGATGTTCGAAGTAAAATCTATGGTCACAAAGGGAGGAATACTGTCCCAAGTTTTATTCATCAAATGTAAAGATAAATGTCTATAAGATATATAAATAAGAAAAGATAAAGAGATAACATAAGGACCTTGAATCCCCAAACTTTGATGTTATGTGGCTTAAGGTCTGTCTCCCTACTACCACACTTGTCCTCTGTTT
>JAYMFT010038353.1:0-15712 GCA_038088735.1 Panulirus argus | reverse complement strand
AGAAAGAGAGAGAGAGAGAGAGAGAGAGAGAGAGAGAGAGAGAGAGAGAGAGAGAGAGAGACCTGGCATCTCCCACTAACCATGTCGGACGTGGTTGAGTAAATATAATAAAATCACTCGCACGCCTTCCAATCAACCAACCACGCCACCCCTCCCCCTCCCTTCATCCCCCCTCCCCCCCTCCCGAAACTAATTAGCCCAATTAAGGATGGGCAGACAATCAGGCCCGGCCATCAGCACATTAGGCCAGAGTTGCAGAACAAGACGACTCACCTCACCTCACCTACTCCACCCCCCCACCTCCCACAGGGTCGAGTCCAGGGAGGGGGGAGAGGAGGGAGGGGAGGGGGGAGAGGGGTTCGAACGGCTTGGGCGGAGGCTGCCATCTGATGCAGGCCGCCGCCGCCCACCACACACACAGACGTCCGAAAGGGCGTGTGGTGGGCTTTGAGAGAAGAAGAGAGAAGAGATAGCGAGGTGCTTGAGGTGAGGGCCCCGGTGGTGATTAATGATGGATTGCATTCTCATTTTGGGTGGAAGCGAGTTCAGGTATATGAGAGAGAGAGAGAGAGGAGACCTATGTACCTACGAGTGAGAGAGAGAGAGAGAGAGACCTATGTACCTATGACGAGACTGCTACGCGCGAAGAGGGCTTCTCGCTCACTACCTACGCGGCTCGTTTCACAAATCACACAGACAAACAGATACACACACACACACACACACACACACACACACGGCAGGGCATGGCTGTCAGCCCTAGACTGATCTGGAACTGGTTTTTGACCATTTGTCAAGTCTTCTTTTAAATACGTTTTTGTACTCACACTTGTATTTTTTGTTTTTTCATATCGATCGCCACAGGAAAAGGTCCCTCTATCTTTCTAGCTGGGCTCTAGTATATGTCTGTTTTGTGGTCCTTTCTGATTCATTCCGAGGGATTATTGCAGATTTTATTACGCTGTTTCTTTCCATATTGTGAAGTCACTAACCACTGTCCATTTTCTTTAATTTCGATCACTTGTTACCATGCATTAATTTGTCGAACGTATATCTCTTCCTTTTTTTTGATACATTTTCCAAGTTCTTTTAAACTGATGTTTGATATCATATGTATCTTATTTGGGTCATTTTCGTACTTTTTTTTACAAATTTAGAGGGTCGAATCTCAGTTTCTGTCGTTGCTTCGTTTACATACGAGAATAATCCAACTGTATTATTTAACATGCTACTGATTACATTTTTATTTTTTTTTTTTTGTTCGATATATGACTCCATTCATTATCTATCATCTTTTTTTTTTGTTTCATCTTAAAATTCTTCTATCCTTTTGTTAATCATGAATTATCATCTTCCTTTATTGTTATTCCTGTTCTTCATTTATTCAGCCTCAATCTCGTGTCTTTTGGTGCCTCTGCTCACTCCCAATATCTTTTCTATTTACAAAACGATCTCAAAACTTCAGCTGTTCTTTTCAGTAACCTGTAAGACAATATGCCTTACAGTTCATCACTCATCCATCTGTCCTTCCCACTTAAGTTTATCTTGTCGGAGTGGTTGTTTTAAGTCATTTACGTCCCACAGGTTCTGTATAATGCTCTTCTCTTCTTGTGTGTCCTTGGAGTAAGTTGTGATTACTTCTGGAATGTTATGAACTGATGATTTAGTTAACTCCAGTGAGGAATGTCATAAAGTCTGTGAGGATAAGGTCTACAGCATTGTTTCCTCTCATTGGTATATAGTTAAATGCTACTAGGTTAAGCGTTTTAAAATACTTCCTTTATTCTCTTCAGCTGCTCTATTTTTTTTCACCATGTAATACATTATTCATTGTTTTATATCTGGATCTACAACTATATTATTATTTTCATTCTTCCCATCCCATGAAATGGAAATAAAAATCTCCAGACCATGTTATCATTATTGTCCCTATTTACTTGATCTAAGCTTTTTCAACATCTCTTGTACTTTTATGGATACTTCATTAAATTCTTTTATCTCATTTTTCGGGCGGGGTTCACGACACGACATTTATTGCGTTTAGAACTGCAGTATTTACTGCAGCTAATTTGCATATCTTGTGGCTTACCTTTATCATCTGTTTTTCCTTTTTTTTTCATTTCAGTTTGCAATGTACATATATTTCAGCCACCCTCCTTCTCTCTCTTTTTTTATTTAATGGTTATTCTATCTGCAAGTCAAGTCTCACACTGCTCTAGTTAACTGGTTCGGTTAGGTTGGATATCTTGCTCTTTTGGGCCTATCGACTGCTCGGCTCATTAAAGGGGGCGTCAGCGTCGAGTCATAAACCACCAACGTAAAACAAAACAAAACAAAAAACTTTCTTCTTCTTCAGGTGCTCGAGATAACTGTACGATCTACACGTCCTCACTGCATATATGGCCTCCTTGGGTTTTGGGTCTCCGCCTCCTCTTCATTATTCCCGGTTATAAACCTCCTCCTCTTTTATTCTTTATTCCCTCGCGAACCCACGTTCCTCTCACACTTATATGAATTATGTTTCTGAGTATGTTAATCATACGTGATTACATTTCAGCATTAAGTGCTCTCTGTTGTTTCAGTGTTGCATGGTATGATATGCAGGTTTCTACTGTTCGCTTTTCTCTTCTTAAGCTTTTGTTTATTGGTTTAATCATTACTCGCTTTTCCCAATTGGAGTCGCGTATCTCTCATTTTTACATTTGGTTGTAACATTCCCATTTTCTTGCCGCTCCTTCCCCAGATGATACTTCTGGTCTCATTTGGCGTAAAAATGCTTGATTTCAAAGCAAGTCTGACCGAATGGATTTTCGAGTTCAGGTGGAATCCCTTCCGGTACCTAGCTTTTTTTGTCTTGGTGTAAATTCATGTCCTCCGCTATGTTCGAATCATCCTCAGAACAGATTTTGTCTAGTCTTCAGCTCTGCCTGAGAGAAAGAGAGAGAGAGAGAGGAAAGCATCTGCCCTTCTACGAGTACCTACAACGAGATTTTACCCTGACGGCAGAGACAGCGCGTAGCGCCCACCGTTCACCTCCTGGCTTGTATGTTGAGTACCACTCACACTCTCTCTCTCTCAAAAGCACGCCTGCAGCAGTACCCTCTACTTAGCCCCCCTTATACCCTAATCATTGCTTGCATTCTCCTTTCTGTCTCCACCCTAGCCAGACGCCTGGTTCTTCCGACCGGCCCAAAACACTTCGCATCATACCACGCTAACACTGCTGACAACCGGTCAGCGTGATGCCCTAACTGCTCATAGGCTCTTTACGAATGCAACGGATTTGTGAAGAGGTTCCCGATAGTCGAAGAAGGAGGAAGAGGATGAGGAAGAGGAGGAGGAAGAGGCGGAGAAAGAAGAAGAGGAACAGGAGGAGGAGGAGGAGGAGGAGGAGGAGGAGATGGAAGGAGGCAAAGAAATCCAGGTTGCCTTTAGGTCTCAAGCAAACACGGGTGGTCACACACACATAAGGAGGGTAGAGGCGGCGTGGAGGCGGTACCGGCCCAGACCTCCTGAGAGGGGAGGAGTGGCCGCTGCTGCTGCAGGGTGCAGCCATAAACTCCTGCTGGTGGACACATCTCAAGACGGAGAGTTCCAGGAACTCACGCCTCCTCGGCCTCCGCCTCCAGGAACCAGTGACATCGTCCGGTGATCAGCAAAGACAAAAAAAAAAAAAAAAGGCATTGAGGATCATCGTCCCGAAGGAGTCCCCGAAGGAAATATTTCTTTACTCAATTTGGATTACTCACCAAATGGCTGCCAGGGGTAGTTAAGTCTTCTACACCACACGAACGACCATGAAGTAATCTCTCCAAGCACTATACCACATACACTGCCACATAGAGTCACAATCTCAATCACGTAGCTCTATTCTACTCTCCACAGTATAGCCACAAAGACCTGTTCTGACCTTCTCAACTTTCCAGTGACTCACAGAGAGAGTAATTTCGTAAACATAGCCATAAACACTGCAAGAAACACTGTCATAAACGATACTGCAAAAACTGCGACCAAATAATACCTTGAACAAACGCTTAAATATCCATAAACACTTGCAAACAATCGATGACTTCTCCAAACAAGTCCAAACACCGCCAAAAGAAACATAAGAACAGCCACAAACAATGGGAAAAAAATTCTTTAAAATACGTTACCACAAACAAATGCGGTTACTACCGCAAACACCCCAATAAACACTACCACAAATAGCCCTATGAACTACCACAAAAACCTCAATAAACACTTCCACAAACAGCCCTTTGAAGTACCACAAACATTCCAATAAACACTACTACAAACAGCCAGTCACTACCGCAAACTGTACAACACAAATATACACACATCTAGTACACTACAGCCAGAGAGAGAGCTGGCTGTGTGTACAAGGAAGGTTCAGCAAAAGTGTTCTACAGTTCTACTCTTATATACAGCTGTTTTACTTACCGTAGAAATGCATAACTATAGCTTTATAAAGTTACGTGCTTGGTGCTTCCTGTTGCTCTTCTGTCTTTATCTTCTTGCATTACTTTTGACATACGAGAGAAGCGTCGCTGCCGAGAGGGACAAGCGTCTTTGAAATTTCATCTGGCATGATTATTCTTTCACGGCAGTAGAGAGTCACTGTGATATAATTAAAAGATAATTCCTTCTGGGATTATACTTATTCATTATACGACTCCGGGACCTCCCATTCACGGAGGGGGGTGGGGGTGGGGAGCGGGCTGTCCCGGGGGTACAAACACTAGTACCCCCCTCCCCCCCCGCCTCCACCCACCCACCCATGCAGGGATTCCTGCAGCCCCAAGGCTGGGGCCACATTCAGTAGCAGGGACAGGACGGATTCCTCCGGAGCGGGGACTTCCTCGTCGAGATCGTACTCGAACGCCAGAGGTGTCCTTCATCTCGAGCAGGCGGAGTCCGGTAACCCCCCCCCTCTCTCTCTCTCTTTCTCTAAAGAACTCTCTGAATATCCAGTAATGTCTCTATTGTCTCGTCCCTCCTTCTTTGCCCTTAGCCAACGCTGGGGACTTTTTTTCTTTCCTTTACCTTCTCTTATGGAGACAAACGCTCAACTTGTGGGGGAGGATGATGATGGTGGTGACATGACCTCTGACGAACGCGCGCGCGACCTCCGAGGATCCGACCTCTGACAATCAGATCCTTGACGGACACGATCTCTGACTCAATGTCTCTCTGAGGACACGGCCCTTTTGACGGCACGACCTCTGACCTAATGACTTCTGAGGACCTACCAACCCCCTCCCCCTCCTCCCCCCCAAAAAAAAAGGCAAGCCAGGAAGCGAGACTCGGCTCGTATGAGTAATATTTACAACAGCTCTCGAGATGTTATCAGGAGTGGAGGACAGTTCTCGTGGATTGCTAGGATCTTTCTGAGACACCCGAATGGGTGGATGAATTTTGTGGTGATCTTCTCGAGTCTTTGACGTCGATTCCGTGGATCCTAACCTAACACGACGGGTGAATTTGTCGCCTTATATTGAACGACGTTAGTACAGCCTCGGGGAATATAATAATATAATCCGGGACACGCCCGAACGAAGCTATTCCGAAACCATCTGGGGCCAACACGCCCGAATGAAGATGAACCGAATCCTCTTGGTCTTGACAGGAAGAGATAAAGCATGGGACGCGCCCGATCGAAGCTGTACTGAACACTTTCTTTGTCTCGACAGGCGGTGACAGAGACACTGGTTCCCACGCCTGAACGAAGCTGTACCGAACCCTCAGTCTCGGTAGACAGAGACGCATGGGGTATATGCAGCTTCGCCTAAGCGCTCCGCCCTAAAGACACGTGTCCACCATCTCGCCTGTGTATATATTATACCTTTTGCTATATTTAGGGACAAATTCCTCCCTAAATTTCCTTTAGCGTGTGTTTAACATCAGCGGAGATAAAGTACAGAAGCCGTGTTGAGGCAGTGACGGGAAGATACTGTCGCCGACCTGACGACACACACACACACACACACACGAGGGGGTGAGTTATCACTCAGGCTGTCTCCCTCCTCAAAAACAGGAAGGGTTTAGAGAGAGAGAGAGAGAGAGAGAGAGAGAGAGAGAGAGAGAGAGAGAGAGAGGGTCAGAGTTGAGGGGCAGATCATGACAACACATTACGCCCACATCACCTGCAGTTCCTCACTTTCACTGCAAGGAAGAACACACACACACACACACACACACACACACACACACACACACACTCGCCAAGTTTCTCCCTCCTGTGGTGTCACTTATGGCTGTTTCGGGGATGGCAGGCATCTTGCGACAATACCTACCTACTTACGAATAACCACGTATCCATGACTCCCTACCTACTTACGAATAAGTATCTATAAGTACCTACCTACTTACGTATATCTACTTATCTATGAGTACCCACCTACTTAAGAATAACTACATATCTATGAATACCTACCTACTTACGAATAACTACGTATCTATGAGCCCCCACCTACTTACGAATAGTACTTATGAGTACCTACCTACTCACGAGTACTTACGACATTGTTTCCTAAAAGGTATGGCTAGTGAATCGCCCCCTCTCCACACGAACTGCTTGATCAACCATACTGTTTTTGTCTCTGTAGTCACACTTGCAGCGCCCAGTTGTGTACGTCTGGTTCATCGTGAAGGGAAAAGAGGAAGTAGTGGAAGGGAGTGATCTGGAATGGAGGCAAGGAGGGAATGTGTAGGATTCGTGTTGTGAGAGAGTCAATGGGAGGGAGGATTGAAAATTTCTTATTGATATTTCTTCTTCCTCTTCTGTCTTCTTCTTTTTCTTCCTCCACTGTTCCCTTCTCTCTTCTTCTTCTTCTTCTTCTTCTTCTTCCTCCTCCTCCTCTGTCTTCTTCCACCGTTCCCTTCTCTCTCTCCTTCTTCTTCTTCTTCCTCCTCCTCTTCTTCCTCTGTCTTCTCCTCTTTCCACCATTCCCTTCTCTCTCTCTCTCTCTCTCTCTCTCTCTCTCTCACGCCCTTCGGTCCACCCCTGCCTGCCTGCCTGTCTCCACCAGCACCTTCCTCCTCCTACGTCTTCCGCTTATCCTTTCGACTCCCCGAGGCAAAAAAGGCAAGACGACGGCGGTTGACGTCTTGTCCCGCCTGATCAGCGAAGCCTCGGGGACGTGGGTTGGAACCCCGTCAGGGACGACCGAGGGCGTGCACACGCCACCACACACACACACACACACACACACGTTTCTCAGTCTCCTGCGAGTGCGGAGCTCCGTTCTTCACAAAAGGGAAGGACGCGAAGACTGTCTCTTTCCGCACAGTCAGAAGTTAATGGACGCTGCATCACGTAGGAGGACAATAAAGAAGCTGGGTCCTCATGGCAGGGGTCTGGGGGCGACTCCCTCGGCGGAGACAAAAGCATATCAGTCTAAAGGAACAAACAAACGGCTCGGAGCAGACGGGTGCTCTCGAGATGTGGGAGTTTGAGATTCACCCGCGGAGTGCCACAGGGCTCAGTCCTGGATCCATCGTTTCCTCCTTATCTCTGTAAATATGCTTTGCCTGAAGGCATGGAATCGTACCTGAACGTGTTCGCGGATGATGCGAAGGTAACGAGGGAAGTGGAGAGTGATGAGATTGCAGTAACTTACAAGGGAACCTTAGCAAGAATTCAGAGATGGTCTGAAGCAGGGTTGATGAAATTCAACCCAAATGTATGGAAAGGATTGAGGGTGGGACCCAGTGAGGGAAGGCTTCGATGCGGATGTTATACAACAGGTTATAAGTTATAGGACTGTTTTGGAAAGGAACTTTGGGGGGATCGTCAGAGCCATACTTTAGCATAAGTTAAGTTGTGAACGTAAGACACTCTGATGGAAAGTCTTAGAATCGAATCAAAGTACATGGATGAGGAAAGACTGAGCAAAGAGCTTAAAGACAGTGTTAATCCAATGCCAGAACGTGTTTCTGAGGTTCGGCCACCGAACTTAAATACAAGAACAAAGATCTTGAAGAGAAGGTAATTCTGATACCTTATTTGGTGTCCGAATTACGAGAGTCGAGTGACAAAGAGAAAGGTTAAAGGTTATCGATACATTTGTCACCAAGCGTTGAATTAATCACTACCCTGAAGTCCACAAACCGGTTGGATGATGTCACCAGAGAACAGTTCTTCGAAAGGGGACAGAGACAGAACAACCAGAAGCCATAATATGGAATTAAGGAAGATGATAAGAACGAAACAAAGTGATGATGATGAGAGTTGTGAGTGCCGACAGTCCAAGAAATTTAAATAATTGAACGATAGCAGAGAAAGTTCAAGGGATGGGATCCCACGAGTTTTACACACACACACACCTCCACACTTCCTGGACAGCCGGACACCACAAGACACCTAACCACCGAGAAGAATGATAAGAGAAACTGGATATCCTGAGCGCAAGGAATGAGGGAGAATATCCCTTACGTGGAGGTAGGAAAAAAAAAACACTCCAGTGGAAGGGAACAAGCGATTCGTGTCAAGAGGAGCCTTCCCAGAATAGGTTGAGGGGGTCACCACTCCTTCGTGTGTGTGTGTGTGAGAGAGAGACACGGGGGAGGGGGAGGGGAGGTCGGTCATGGGTCCACTGCTCTTCCTGCTCTGTGTGAATGACTTGCCAAAAGAGATGGACTCCTACGTGAATATTTTTTTTTTTTTTGCGGGCGATGACAAGGTCACGAGGGGAGATGGGACGTGAGGGGACAGGGGGTCGTGAGGGGACAGAGGGTCGTGAGGGGACAGGGGTCATGAGGGGACAAGGTCGTCGTGAGGGGAGTTATAGAGAGTGATGAGGATTTCATCGACTCACAACAGGACCCAGATTACCTCTCCGACATTGGTCTGATACAAGATTCATGTCATCCAATCAGAACAGATGTAAAGCCATGAGGATGGAAAGAAGAAGAAGAAGCAGCAGAAGAAGAAGAAGAGGAAGAAGCAGGAGGAGAAAACCTCATGAAGAACAATCATTTAACAAGAAATAAGCTTCGCGGGATCTGTGCGTGTGTGTGAGAGGGTCTTTTGAGTTGACATTTTCATCCAGCCTGTCGCCAGAGTCCCGTCTCAGAAGAGTAGTAAAGGAGGGCAGATTGTCCTTAGGCAAATGTCGTATTCAAGTACATGGATAAGGAAATAACAAGCAAGCTGTTCACACCCTGCATGGGACCAAATCAGGAATATGCCTCTGCTTCTCAGATCTGGTCACTGCACTAAAAGAGACGATCCAAAGAAGGCCACTGAATATGGTATACGTTGGAAGCCACAAATCTCTTCGTGGAAGAGAGATGAGTAAGAGGCGACTCGATCACACCCTACTAAGCTATCTGAACCAGTCTGGTGATGTCACAGTGCACGCTTCTTCGAAGCACGTGACGATGGAATAACCAGAGGACACAGCATATTACTTATATATGAACCCGTACACTGGGATACTTACACAGAGATATATTCATACATACGTGCACACGCATAAAGCTCCCACACACAGATGCTCACATGCACCAAGAGACTTACATTCAGAGCAAGGTGTAGGCAAAGAACGGAGCCTGAGGGCAGCATGGGGGAAGGCATCAAGGCAAAAGAGGCCATGGAGCAAGCCAACCCCCACCACAAGCTCAGGGAAGCCAGGACTGTCACCACACTCAAAGTAGCGCAAAGAACTAATAGAGAAGGTCCCGAGGAGGAGGAGGAGGGCACACAACGGCGATATTATAGAATCAACAGAGTGGGAAGTTGAAAGGCCACAGATTTGACCACTGTGGAAGTAAAAATGAGTAAGGGGTGACTTGACGACAACTATCAAGATACTTAGACCAAGTTGGCGTCGACTGTGGCCAGCGGTTCTCCGAAAAATGCAAAGACAAAGCAACCAAGAAAAGTTTGCTCCAAAAGACACTATGAAGTACTTCTACAGTGAGAGAGTAGTGGTCGAATGCAATAAACTGAGCGAAAATGTGAGTGTGGACAGCATATATAAACACACACTCATGGATCGACCCCAGGTATGATGTCATACACACACACACACACACGTACACACGTGAAGAGGAGGAGGAGGAGGAGGTGGTTAACGGTGACAGTGACAAGAGAGGCAGGAAGAGGAAGAGCAGTGACCACGGACGGGGCGGGCAAGGAGGGAGGTCGCCGGGCGGCGGCTCCTGAACCTCCGACTGCCCAGGCTGGCCGGCTGGTCGACGTGGGGGGGCGCCTGGTCTTCCCGAGGCAGGAGGGAGGAGGAGGAGGAGGAGGAGGAGGAGAAGGAGGGGAGAGAGAGAGAGAGAGGAAGAAGCACAGGTTAAGAGAGAAACGGGAGGCCAAACCATGGAGGAGAGGTCAGGGCGCGAAGGAGGAGAGAGACGCGCGAGGACATCTTAAGAAGTGGACAGGATGGAGGGGACACAGCGACGGTGGTAGGCCAGGGAGAGAGAGAGAGAGAGAGAGAGAGAGAGAGAAGCGACCCCATAGAGACAGTCAACAGGGCGAGGCATACGAACCCATCCAGCGAGGAGGAGGAAGCGACGCGAACAAAACATCTCTTCCTTTTTCCCCTAAATTTGGGCAAAACATTTCCAGAATCCCGAAACGTAGTAATATATCTTGCCTCTCTTTTTTTTTTCCCCCTATCCCCTTCCCAGCTACGCCCGCTACCTCACCTTGGCCTCCCACAGTTAAGGGTTAACACTATGACAAGTCCCGATAGGAAGTGACACGGCGACCTGTCTATACCGGAACGGGTGCTCGGCGAGAGGCCCCCATCGCGGAAGTCGGCTGTGACCCCACCACCAGCGCCGTCTCTCTCTCTCTCTACACCTCACAACCCATCCATCCATCCAACCCTCCTTCCCCTCTTCCCTCGCTATGTGGAGGCTGTGGTGCTGGAAGGGCAATGTGTGGGAAGTTAGGGCGGTCCTTCGATAGCAATGACTGGCTCGTTCTAGTGGCGGTGTGGCTTGAGTACCAGCGTCCCAACACGCTCCGCCTCTTGCCCTACGACATATTACGGTAGGTCCGAGAGTCTCTGGTTAACTGGGGTTTCTTCGACACGGAGTCGTGGGACTGGTTCATTGTGCCGAGACGGGATGTGGGACTGGTTCGTTGTTCCAAGATGGGTTGTAAGATTAGGTTACTGTCCCAAGATGGGTTGGGAGACTGGTTCATTGTTCCGAGACGGGGTTCGAGACTGGTTCGTCGGTTCAAGATGGGCTGTGAGAGTGGTTCATTGTTCCGAGATGGGTTGCGAGACTGATTCACTGGGTTGTGGTCGGCTGAGAGACCCTAAACAAAATACGACTGGCTAAAAGTCCTTATATGAGGCTGAAAGCTCAAAGGCTAGTCATGATTGGCTGTGACCTTTCGTGAAAGTTGTGTTTACCAAAGAGATCCAGTAAAGATAGTGATCATCAGTGCCTGAAGCCCAGACGAAAGAGCTGTCGTGAGAGTGAAATGGGCATCGAGAGCTTCATTTGTTGAGATTTACTTTCTAAAGATTTATTTTTCTGTGAGAAGTAAATTTATATCATTCGATTTTACAATGATTTACTTTTCCCCCCGTGTAGTCTAAAGTCATATAGAGTTTATTTCGAAGTCCAATTCTGTAAAAAAAAAATATATATTCCGAAAGCTGTTCTTCGGGCTACAAGACTTATTCCGAAATAAACACTAATTTCTACAAGATTTATTTCAGAACACTAACCGTTCTTCGTCGGAGTTTATCCCGTGTGGTAACCCAGACACAAAAGTTTATTCCGGACGCTATCTTTCGGCACAGAGGATTTATTCCGGACTTTCTCCTCATTTCCTTGCTGCCTGACCATCCAACCCCTCCTCCTCCTTCTCCTCTTCCCTCACGACCTAAGCGCAGTCTTCACCCGCTGGACTGATGGGCGAAACGTGCGTGTACGTGAGAGTGTACATGGGAGAGAGACAGACAATAGAAGACCCGATGGTCTTTGCTGAGGTTATATGCTGCTAGAGGACGGGCACTGGCTATCTCCCATTCCTATCTCCATGTATGAATGTATGAGTGTGTATATCTATGTATGTCTCCGTGAACATTTGCATAGGATTGTACATTTGTATAGGTGTTACCGGACTCCGCCTGCTCGGGGTTACACCGTGAGTGAAAAGTCACCTGTTGGCAAGGCTGTGTCACTGGGAGTACAGTCGCGTTCAAGATCTTTCCACTCCGAAGTAGTCTACATTTCCCTGCTACTGGATGTAGCGCTGCCTTTGGACGCAGGAGCCTCTAGAATGGTGTTGGGTAGCACCAGGACTCTTTCATAGTAATTGGTCCTTGAGGATATATATATATATATATATATATATATATATATATATATATATATATATATATATTATAAAATGAACGTTGGGTTATAGTTGTACGAATCTGTGTGGGTGAGAGAAGAAACGTTTATATATAAATACATCTTACGTTTATACAGTCATAGTGTACGTTTGAACGGTAAATCTTAGACTTCCAATATACCGAACGACATAGGACGTCATCCATCCTGCGTCATCGTAAACAACTAGAAGTAGAGAGAGAGAGAGAGAGAAAAGAGCCTTCGTACAACATCGGTCCAAAAATTAACGTACGACTTGTTTGCGGTGACGCGGTTTGTCTGTGGTTTATCCGGTTGGAAGACGCAGCTTGGGCGACCGGACCGCCCGCCGCCCCCAGGAGACCCCTCTCCCCCTCCCTCAGGAATATATTTGAAAGTCTAATTAGCTGATAGCCTTGTTCATCTCCGGGGCCACGTGTTTACAAGTCGCTGAATTGGTTCTGAGTTTGCCATTCATCATACACAAATAAACTCTTTAATTTCTGAAGGAGTGTATTGGGCTTTGATAAAAACGAGAACCGATTTTGCACAGGTGTGTGTGTGTGTGTGTATGTATATATATATATATATATATATATATATATACTCTATCTTTCTATTACCTTACTGTCTTTCCCACATAAGCGAAGTAGCGTCGGGAACAAATAAACAATGGCCCCACTCGCACACATCCAGTCTCAGGATCCCGATTCCTCTATCAAGGAATAAAGTATTACAACTGAAACTGAACACAAGATGTTATGTATAATGCACCGAAACCAAGCCCTGCAGGCTTCTTCATATGCCTCGATTCAGCTCATCAGCAAGACCTCGCCCCCCATATACCACACTGATCCAATTCGTTTTATCCTATACATGCCTCTCGTCCTCCTGAAATTAAGTTCTCATAACCCAAAGCCTATTTGACTCAATTCTTTCATCTTCCTCCTCGATCTCCCTCTGCACCTCGCTCCCTCCGGTTCCATCACATCGATCCTCTGAAGATAGATAGTCTCTCTTCACTCATCCTCTCCAGATGGTTAAACCACTTTCACAGACTCAGGTCGGCGATCCTAGTTGGACTTCGCTTACTTCCAAACCTCTCATTGATAAAGTTACTCCCAACGAGCAACCCGCCTGAAGGCACCACGTATCGTCCATATACATTTAATTCCCATCACATAAAGGCTTTTTCTTTTACTTACGCACATACGGTCCTCGGCCCATTCCAAAGTTGCTTTACTCTCCATATATAAACTTTTCATTTCATTTAGTAACTCTCCCTTTACCACTCATACCTGTTGGGGCTTCCACAGGTCAGCGCCGTACTGGTAGACAAACAAACACGAGACGTAAAAAAGAAAACGTGATATGTAATTGAAAACAAGAGTCGGGCAAGTGGTGGACCCACAAATGCTAGGGTTCAGCCAGCAGGGAGTAAACGGAAAGAAAAAAGTTCAAATGATGTGTACAGAAACTTCAGGGTCCTCTACGACGTGGGTAAACAAACACAAGGAAGTCCAGCACGTGGTGAGTAAACAAACAAGACTTCGGAGCACGTGGTAGTACGAAGTAGGTAAACAAACAAAGGACGTCAGGTCATATTGTACACAAGATGAAATCATGGTACAGATAGAATGTACTGAAGAAGAAGAAGAAGAAGAAGAGGAGGAGGAGGAGGAGGAGGAGGAGGAGGAGGAGGAGGAAGGATGACAAGTGCCCTTCTGTGAGTCTGCTAAATATCCTGTGCCAATATCCAGCAACATTCTGTTCCTTCGGGGATGCCACCAAATCCAACAACAGGACGATAGCATCGTCACCAACAGTACCAACAGGAAGGGAACCATCATGAACTCCCTCCAGCAATATCAAGGCTCCATCCACACTCACCTGCCCCTATAGGCAGCCCCACCACCGACGCCAACACGACCAAACACACACACACACACACACCTCCAGCAACAACCCTGGCGGCTTTAACAACAACAACAACAACAGCCTGATTTGCTCCCCCATTCACCACCACTGGATCATTCATCGCCCCTTCCTCCTCCTCCACCAACCTATCTCCATAAATCTGGCTCCGCCGCTGAGCTGACCAGGACCTCCGTTCGCTGGGCAGTCGTTAGTCAGTTGCCACGTTCGCTGGAGAGCCAGTTAGCCACGTTCGCTGGAGAGCCTTTAGCCAGTTAGCCACGTTCGCTGGAAAGCCGTTAGCCAGTAGCCACGTTCGCTGGAGAGCCGTTAGCCAGTAGCTACGTTCGCTGGACAGCCATCAGCCAGGTAGCCATAGGTCTTATGCTACCTCTGGGGTCGTAACCTACTGGGCTGATAGCGTCACCACAGTTGATGGCGAAGTCCTTCCCTCCTCCTCCCCCTGGTGGCTACGGGCAGTCGCTCAGGTCCGCAGAAGCCCCATAGAAGGGCATCCGTTTTGGGCACGAGTTCGCTCCCTCCTTCTTGTTTCCATCACCAATTCGCCATCTCTTTGTATCGCCCCCGTCACTGCCCACCTCCCTGGGTCACTATCTACTTCTGGAAGGAGTTACCGGACTGCCTCTCATTACATCCATCCTCACACTGCCTCGCCTTCTACCTTTTCACATCACATTATGAAAGTGACAGTCCAGAGATGTCACATCACTGCAAGAGAGGCTGTTGGAGGGGTCACATCACTGCAAGAGGCTTTAGATATGTCACCTCACCTCAAGAGAGGCTGATAAGATGTCACATCACCGCAAGAGAGGCTTTAGAGATGTCACATCACTGCAAGAGAGGCTGACGAGATATCACATCACTGCAAGAGAGGCTGTGGAGATGTCACATCACTGTAAGAGAGGGACGTGGGGAGACATCACATCACTGCAAGAGAGACTGGGGGAAGACACCACATCCCTACAAAAGAGATCCTGGGGTAGATATCACATCACTACAAGAGAGAGACTACAGGAGACTCATGCATCGAATCTTACGACATTTATTCACTTTATTTACTTATAAAACCTGTCTTGCTATTCCACGAGGCATTAATCAAATTTGCTTTTGATACGATTTTTAATTGCGAAATTCTCACGGAACTCCGGACGGCGACAATGCAAATCTGGAACAATGCTGGCTCGAGGACAATGCAGACCCCAGGAAAGTGTAGGTAGGTTTGGGGACAATACGAGGCAGGAACAATGCAAGGCAGGGATAATATATATATATATATAAAGTTCAAGATGATGCCATCCATTTATGAACGAATATATGAATAAGTATTCAAATACATACATATATTAGTTACGTATGTTCGCCATTTCCCGCGCAAGTGATGTAGCGTCAAGAACAGGTGAGTGAGCTTTAGGGTTTCATATATATATATATATATATATATATA